>JAUEKU010170332.1:0-19685 GCA_032274805.1 Gypsophila paniculata
AATGTTGGTCGCCGCGTGATTTTACCCCCTAGCTTCCTTGGTGGGCCTCGAGACATGAAGAAGAGATATCTAAATGCAATGTCGCTTGTACAAAGGTTTGGAAAACCCGATCTATTTCTCACGATGACATGCAATGCTGCGTGGCCTGAGATTAAAGAGCAGTTGGCTGCAGGCGAGGAGGCTCAAAATAGACCAGATTTAGTCGCCAGAATTTTTAGGGCTAAGCTAATTGCGCTGAAGAAAAAAATACTGCAAGAACATGTATTCGGCGAAGTAGCTGCTTTAATCTACGTGGTCGAATTTCAGAAACGAGGGTTGCCACACGCACATTTCTTGATCATTTTGAAACCGCAATTCAAATTGCAAGCTACTTCGGACTTTGACAAATTCGTATGTGCTGAAATACCAAGTGTTGAAGACCAGCAACTGAGGAAGTTAGTTCTGAAACACATGATGCATGGTCCCTGCGGCAAGCTTAACCCTCAATGCCAATGTATGAAACATGCGAAGTCGATGGGGCGTTGCAAATATGGTTTCCCCAAAAACTTTTGTGACACGACTACTAACAATGCTGAAGGATACCCGTTGTACAAGAGAACAAACAGCGGTGAGTCTGCAATTATTCGAAAGCATAGGTTGGATAATAGATGGGTAATTCCGTACAACCCTTATCTTTTAACACTCTTTGACTGCCATTTGAATGTCGAAGTTTGTTCGACGATACAAGCAGTCAAATACCTTTACAAGTATGTCTACAAAGGTCACGATAGAATAGCATTCAACGTCTGTGGGGCTGGCACCGCTGTGGCTGTCGATGAAATAGAGCAATTCCAATCAGGAAGGTGGGTTTCACCTTGCGAAGCTGCGTGGCGAATATATGGTTTTGACCTCTTTGATATGCAACCGCCAGTGATGTCGCTGCCAATCCATTTACCCAACATGCAGGCCTTGCAAATGCGATCTCATGAACAACTGGCCGCTGTTGTCTCAAACGACAAAAGAACAAGAACAGCACTGACCGAATTTTTCAAGACGAATGCCAAATATCCTGAATGTCAATTGCTGTATGGAGATTTCACGGAAAAATTCAGATGGGACAAGGACCAGAAACAGTGGCTTAAACGAAAAAACAAAGTCGTGGTGATTGGGCGACTAGCATTTGTTGCACCGGCTGAGGGTGAAAGATTCTACTTAAGGCTACTTCTGTTGCATGTACGCGGGCCAAAATCGTTTGCAGACTTACTGACAGTTGACGGGAAAAAGTGTGCGACATTTCAAGAGGCTGCGTTGAAAAGGCGATTGCTCGAGGAAGATGATGCGGTGGATCTTTGCATGAAGGAAGCATGTGGTGTCCAGATGCCAGCTTCTTTGAGACGCTTGTTCGCAACAGTTCTAACTTTCTGTCAGCCTAGCGACCCTGAGAAACTGTGGCACACATACTTTGAGGCAATGTCAGAGGATTTCAGACATACTTATCCACAATCCCCACCAAAGGTTCAGCAAATGGCCATTCGTGCGGTTGAACAATATTTGGAGGCGATGGGGAAAAGCCTTGCCAACTTTGGCCTCGACCATTTGGCAGAAATTCAAGACGATGAAATCAGGCGAACGCGGGACATAACTGATGCCCTTGACGCACCAATACCACAACAATGTATTGATTGTCGTGCTTCGTTGAATCCAGCACAGCAAACGGCATTTAACGCCATCGTTGCACATGTAAAGGAAGGCAAAGCTGGCGCTTTTTTTGTAGATGGCCCAGGCGGAACAGGTAAAACCTTTCTTTACAACGCATTATATGCAGAGGTCAGGCTCATGGGTAAAATAGTGCTGCCTACGGCGACTTCAGGCATAGCTGCGGCAAATATACCCTCCGGGCGAACAGCGCATTCACGATTCAAGATACCCATTGACTTGGAAAAGTCTCTTTCTTGTGATGTCCCGAAGCAAGGCAGTTTGGCTGCTTTGATCAAAGAAACCAGCTTGATAATCTGGGACGAAGCTTCAATGGCTAGAAAGGAAAATGTAGAATCTCTTGACGCCTTATTGAGAGATATATGTGATTGTAGCATATTGTTTGGAGGGAAGGTAATAGTGTTTGGGGGTGATTTCAGGCAGATCCTGCCTGTCGTACCTCAACGATCAATTTCTGAAGTGATCGAGGCGAGTTTAGTGTCATCTACGCTGTGGCCACAGTTTACAAAGTTCCGATTGACAGAAAATATTAGAGCTCGTGAAGACCCGGAATTCTCGGCATTCTTGTTGGACTTAGGAAATGGCGGATTGCAAGATGAAGACCATGGCACTATAGCCCTACCTGAGACCATAGTTCATCGTTATTCACACACTGACATGACTCCATTGGACGCAATTTCAACGGTTGCATTCCCAGAAATTCAGCAAGGGCCTTTCACCTCAGAAATTTTCACAGCAAGGGCGGTGCTAACTCCAATGAATGAAGATGTTGATGCTATTAACACACACCTCATAGAGAAATTCCCAGGAACTGCTATTGTGTACAAGAGCTTTGACACAATGCTAGATGACAACTGCAATATCTACCCTTCGGAATTTATAAATAAGCTTTGCCCGGGAGGGATGAGCCCACATGATCTCATATTGAAAGAAAAGTGCCCTGTCATTTTGATAAGAAATATTCTGCCTTCATTTGGCTTGTGCAATGGCACCAGGTTAGTATGCCATAAATTCTTCCCAAATTTGATCGAATGTATAATAGCAACCGGTCAAAACAAAGGAGAACATGTATTCATACCAAGGGTTACTTTGAGGCCACCAACATCGGGTAGTTACCCGTTCCAATTCCAGCGAAAACAATTCCCAATAAAGCTGAGCTTTGCAATGACCATCAACAAATCCCAAGGGCAAACTCTCGAGAAAGTTGCTGTGTATCTGCGTCGCCAATGCTTTTCGCCGGGGCAACTGTACGTGGCTCTATCGAGGGCTAAACAAGCAAGGAAAGTGTCTGTAGTCTCGGTCAAAGCAGACGACCACCTTGCTGAGGAATGCGTCAAGAATATTGTTTCATTTGACGTACTTCGCAAAGCCGGCATCATATAGAAAACTGGTATACGGCCCTGTACAGAACAAATAAATTAATTCGCCTATGCACGCTATAAGGAGAGCTGCCACACACTGAAACAGGTATCTACAGTCTACAGTACGATAGTGCCCCTTGTTCAAAATGTTAACAACTAAGCAAGTCTGGTTTAAATCGGTTGTCTTTTAAAAAAAAAAAATCTAAATTGACGATATATTTGTAGCATTTGTGATATTATAAACCCCACCTTAGAAACTATAACCGATTTCGAGTTTTTCGAATGTAGGTACAAATGCATTGAGCAAAATTTTCCAGCAAAAGTGTGTGACTAAATCAAAGTACAAGAGGTTTGTACAATTAACAAAAGCTGGAAATGTTGAGGCAAAAACAGTTTACTTGCACGTGTTGCCTTACAATACACTGTAGCTCAGACCATGCTTCAGCATGGTCCTGCAGACAGACAGTTGAACTGGCAACTCAACAGAGGGTAGAGTGTTCAACAATTAGGTGCTTTAGCCATACCCCACAATCCAGGTACATACAAGTATGGCAAACTGTACTGACCAAGACTAGAAGACACAACTATTTTGTTCTTCAAATGCCTTTCCAGTGCCACATAAATAGCAATAAATGCCACCCAAAAAAAAAACTAATCAAACACTTCCACAGGAAAAAAAAGTCCTAAAAAAGTCCTGAAAACTGTCAACAAATTCCAAAAGTCCACTTTCGAGGTATGTTAGCTATTTATTGCTGTCGAATATTTTGTCTGAGTTGGAGATGAACATTGATTTCGTGACTGTGTTTAAAAATAGAAGAATAAAAGCCTTAGATACATAGGGTGGACACACAGCACAAAATAAAACCAAAATTGCACCTACAGATACATAGATTTGTAAAAGCCTTAGTTTCGTTTAGATGTGAAATATTGGTCCATACACTAGATGTAGGATGACTCTAATTAGCAACATGTACCAGCTACTTAGCTTTGTTTTGGCTCCGGAACCACCGCTCGTACACTATATTTACAGTTTGAAATTTCAAATATAACTTCTGTTGTGATAAAGTCCTAAGATTTTTGAATTACGTGAGCCCTAGGAAGCAATAAGTCTCACGATGTGAGACGGTCTCTCAAAAGACCTACTCTTTGTCTTCTTTATTTTGGAGACGTTTAATGATAAAAATATTGCCTTGATCATGATGAATTTACACCTCAAATTCCCGAATTTGTGAGCTAATCTTACAATTGAGTATAAAACTTCAAATTGGATCCAAGTCAAAGTATTGGATTAAGAAAGTAAAAATCAGTTACTTTATTAGAGCAATAAATTTCACTATCGCTAACTTTGGTGTTCAAAAGTTTATCTACAACTCTTAAACATCCCCACTGGTGATACGTCTTTAAGATCTACAGGTTGGTAAGGTGAACACATTTTTTTGCTTAGTCTTTTTAGGTCTCATTGAATTCAATTGTCAATTTGAGGAGTATGTTGGACTTTAAATGAATCTATTGTCGAATTTCTTAATATGGTGTCTTTGTTTACAACAATCTCGATCTTATATATATTTTTTGAAAAAGGTTATATATTTAGCTTTGAATGCGCATGTGGAAAACATTGCGTGTACATTTTATATTTTGACCCGGCTACATACACATGAAAAGAATCATCATAGCAGGCAAATCAAGCAATTGTAGCTCACAAATTCAACTTAAGATCGTGGGAATCAATATGACAATGTATGACCAAAGAAGAAGAGTAAGTCTCATGTAAAATAATTGCTTTACTATGTTCTCAGATAACTAGGATCCCATGAATGAAGTAGTTTTTGTTCTTTTACCCAAGGTTGATATGAAATTTATTTCTGCCTACCGCATACAGGTCTCGTGTCGCCGTCCAAAATCATGAAGCCGGAACGCAGTTACTTGGACGAATTGAACACAAGCACAAAGGCTTACAAAGTTAAAGTAAAAGTCATCGAAAAAGGACGAGCCAAAACCTCACCCCAAAAAAACGTTCTCTACCAAAGCTTACTCCTTCAAGACGATAAGGTATTTGAGAACCCAGACACACTCTATTAGATTTCGTTGAACATAGAGCCTTTGTGACAGTTACATATAGTGACCTTAAGTCTACAACCCAAAAATGGCCTTGCTGTAGCCAAACGACTGTTTTTCGAATAAATTTGTGTCCTCAACACAGGGGATTCAACCGAGTCTAAAGTTTAAGAGCCAAAGGCCTAACAATAGATCCGCCTTTATAATGTTCAGCCATACATAAATTTGGAAATCTGTGCAGGGAAATCGAATGCGGGGAGCACTTTTCGGTGACCAAGTCGAGGGCTACAAGGACGCATTTGTGTATAATGGAGTTTACGAAATAGCCAATGCTCCAATTAGGCGATGCGATCCTCAGTGGAAGAAAAACCCAAACGACCTAGACTTTCAGAGGAGTTTCGGAAACAACACTGTGATCCAGCCAATTGACCAGGGGGCCAAAGTTATCAGTCCAGAATACCAAAGCATTTGCCAAATACCAAAGTCGGTCAATGATGCTGAGAAATACGGTAAATACGCTCTTTAAAAGTTTGCCAACACAGTTTTTTTGGAACTCACCAAGTGTAGTAAATCGAAAAAGTGATGTGACATAAACTTATATACCTGTCCAGATGTCCTTGGGATAGTGTTGTATGTGGAGCCGAAAGCGCGCACGATCATCACCGCTCAAAATCGGGAAGTTAGCGTCAGGGAAATTCTCGTTGTAGATCACAGGTATAGATTCGAATCAGATAAAGCTGTGTTTCGATTCATTCAAGGATTGATCTAAACACCTATGCCTTATGTACAATGTCGAACAACCTGTTATCTTATCAGCTTGGAATGACCTGGCAGTGGAAGCCTGCACTAATTTGATACCATACTCTCACACGAAACACGTTGTGGCCTTCACAGCTCTCGAGGTGTCATCTTACAAGGGTATTAGTTACGTCTGAAACGCATCTGCTTAATATCGACTCTTACAAACCTGGAACTAATGTGGTGTATGGCAGGTTTCTCCCTGACAACTACCATGTCGACTACTTTCAACTTCAAACCTGAAGGCGAACGGGCAGAGAAACTAAAACAATGGTAATAATACTCTCTTGAAAAAAAAAATGCGAACTAAACATACACACGTACACCGTCTAACACTTTACAAATTCTGCCAAAACAGGGCACTAGACCATGCGAATGTCCTAGACGACATGCAGACTAGAGTTGTGGATGTCAAGAACAATGCTGATGAAAAAGTGGTTGCAACAATCATGGACTTGCATATGAAACATGTAAAGTTTAAAATATCAGCGCAGATACCAAAAGTTAACAAATCGTCGCATTCAGTTACACAACTCTAGCATACATGTGTATTATATTTATAGGCTAACTAGGCATGTGTAATGTCAATAGGCTCGGAACACCCTGCAGGAGGAACGCCACTGGCTAAAGGTTACTGTGCCGCACCCAGAGTTCAACAAGCTGAACGTATACCTGGGATGTTCCAACTGTGGCAAACGTAATGACATACCCGCAGGCCAAACCTACGATTGTGACAATTGTATGAAAAAAGAGAGCGTGAGCTGCCCCAGGTTGGAGTTCATGCATTTAAAGTTACAAAAAAAAGTTTTCTGCATAACCTAATAAGAAAGAAAGTGAATTAGTCCTGAACTCTTATCCCAACAGGTTAACATTCAACTGTGACGTAGAAGACGCAACTGGTGAACATCATTCACTGATGATGCTGAGAAAATGTTCGGCCAGACAGCTCCTGCATTATTTGCAATCAAGGATTCGGTAAGCTATTATTTGACTTCGCTTAGAATATGCGACACACTGCTTATTTGCATTATTTGACTTTACTTGTAGCGAATCCACACTTATATACAATTTCAGAAATTACAACTTTAACTATCTACAACGATTCACGGAAATGCAGATGCGTTTTATCGAAGCTGTCAAAAACTACAGAAAACCCCTCTGCTGATTCAAGTTGGCCTTAAGGCCACACTGTCTAGGAATAACATCCTTCAGTGGGTGCTTAAAAAGGTTCAGAGATACCTGCAGAGGGAGCCAAGGCAAACAAATGTGTGCTTGATAAAGTCAACCCCGTCAACAAAGAACGGCTCGAAGATTGTGGGGTAGGGCACTCAACGATGATGCCTGGAAGCAGCAGCTCAGAGCTTGAGCCAGAAGGCCAACGTCAAATGCTTCTACCTCAAGCCGCTGGAAAACCCACAGAATCCTCCGACTCTACCGATGCCTAAGCTGAGCAGCAGCAACTTTTGGGGGCACAAAGGGGTCAGCCTAAATCAGGAACAAGCCATCTACTAATCGACCCCTTACTCTACATTTATTGGCAAGAAGTGTTAAAAAAACTTTGAATGTTTTGCATGTGAAAGCCCAGGTCTTCACCGAGGAACACTACAACTCCAGGAGTTTAGTTCTCTACGCAAGACCTGGCAGTATTTTGATGCATCTTTTGTGAACAATATCCAATGGGATTTGCAAACTCATGTAAACAATTGGATGCCATTTCAATTTCAGGTAACATGTCTACTATGAATATTGCGTATATTAAGGATGTTCATTAACGGTTCTAACGTTTCGGTTTCGAGGTTAACCGTCGAACCGTTTATTTTGAGAACAACGGTATCTTTTATATTAAAGTTAAATTGTGCAATATCATTTAGCCTTATAATAGATAAATTAAATTTAATAAAGTTTAGATAAATTTAATAAAGTTTAGATAAAGTTAATTTGACAGTGCGGTTCACTGAACCGTTTTCTTTTAATGGTTCGGTTAATCGAAACATTAAAACGTGCGGTTATCGGTCTGTTTGAACACCCCTAGCGTATATCGTCTTCAAATAAAAGGCGCCGCAAATTATACTCGCCTTTGCCCAACAAAAATTGGAATAAAAAAAATGCAAATCAACTCTTAATTCTTTATGGGTTTAGACGTTTGTGACTCAAATTGAGAATGCGGTACTAAAGCAGGCAAACGAGGAACACCGACTAAATCTCGAATGCATAGGTAAACCGCTTAAGTTAATTGCTGAATTTGTTGTTGCGAAAAAGTGTGGCATAGGATTGTTGCGTTAGAAGTCTTGCACAGGAATTGGAATTCAAAACCGTTTTTGTCATTTCTCTGAGTTATAGGGTTTTTTATACCCTCTTTCTATAATTTGACAGTGTCTAAGATCATGAACTCTCAACAATTAACTTACCTTTGGTGATAGTTAGTTCAACGGAATTCCAAAATGTCGACGCCTTGGAATAAGCAAACGAATCAAATCAAACTATCATAGCTCAGTTGGCACGGCCTCATGAGTCGCGTTAATGAACAAAAAAATGTTAGGATATTTGTGCATATCACTAAAATTGTGCACCCAAAATATTAGATTTTCGGAGGTATATGAGCATTAGACAATCCTGTCATCAACAAATTGTGAGCACAAATGCTTAGAGTCGACAACGCAATTTGGGGTTAGCGCGAACAATTGTTAAGAAACCGAACCACACATTGGTACAAGCGCTTAGAATCGGACACCCCACACAATTTACCACGAACGAATATATTCCGACTATTACGCCAAACAATTTATCCGCATTGGGGGACCGCGCGCGCCAGCGCGCGGTCCAACAACTAGTTTTAAAAAAGATCAGCTAAAACCTTAAATAAGTATCTTAAACTTTAGAGTAAATTGTAAATAACCTCCTTATAAAATCCAGTTTTCTAAAATTATCATCGTTTAATAAAAAAAGTTTTAAAATTACCATCTTTTAAAGCACTTTCATCAAAAATTGTTTCCAAAACTCATTTTCGATGATATTAAAAACGATTTTTCGGTCATTTAGAAGTGTAAATCTTGAAATTTGAGTATTAATTTGATTATAGGAATGTTTTTGACGTATTTATGTGTAGAGAAACGGCTAAAAGTTAGTTTTTTATCATCGAAAATGAGTTTTGGTAGCAATTTTTAATTAAAATGCTTTAAAAAATGTTAATTTTAAAATTTTTTAAATAAAATATAATAATTTTTAAAAAATTTAATTTTATAAAGTAATTATTAACAATTTACTCTAAACTTTAAAACGAACATGGTTGGAGATAAAAAGGAGCCCCGCAGCAAAAGAAAAGAAGACAAATTGGAAGCCCGGAGTCAAATCAAATCAAATAAAATCAACGCAACACAAGAAAAAAAACATTCCAAAACGTTACACACACCCACATTAATCTCACCCACGTTAATCCGTGTCTCACTTTATGTCCCATTTGTTATCCCACAATTTTTGTCACCGTTGAATAAAAAATATAAGATTTCATCTCAAATACTTTCAATAGAATCTTATATTTTCCATCTAACGGCTGATAAAACTATGGTACACGAGATATAAAGTGGGACAGAAAATCTCAATTGCCGACTACACCATCACACACTACATATAACTCCCACCCTCCCTCCTTACACACAGTACATACATATTTTTGACTAAAACCGAAGATCGAGAGAGAGAAGTGAATGGAGGAAGGCTGCGCCGTGTGTGCGGACGTGGTGCAGTGGGTAGCCTACGCCGAATGCGGCCACCTGGACGTGTGCGTCCTCTGCCTCGCCCGTCTCCGCTTCGTCTGCCTCGACCCTCGTTGCTGCATTTGCAAGTCCCCCTCTCCTTTCCTCTTCGTCACTCGGGTCTCTCCCCTCCCTTTTGCTTTTTTCGATTTTTCTGACACGTGTCTAAAATCCTTTTTTTTTTTTCAGAATTATTTCCTTCCTGTGTTTAGGACACGTTTTACAAAATCGGTCTTATTCTTAATTACTACTCTTTACGTCTTTCATTTTCATTACATGTGTCTCATTCACGTTATTACTCTTATAAATGTGCCTCATTTTTTATTTTCTTTTTCTTTTTCTTCTTTAATTTTTTTTAAAAAAAGAGATATTTTATGATTTCTTTGAATAAAGACCAAATGTACAATTTAGCTTTTAGTAAACGAAAAATACAAAACACATCTATAGTTACAGGATAAAGGTAGGTACCATCGTCAATAAAATTGCCACAAACATCGTAAAAATAGTTAGGATAACAATAATAGGGGTCACGATTATTGTTAAACGAGTTATAAAAATCAAATAAATAGTTACGGAATATTTGTTCTTAGAATCTATGTACCTTGCGTTTTCAAAAATCGCGTGCATGTTATGAATTTTAATTTTAATTTTTATTAATTCTTCATTATTTTTAGTATCAAATAATTATGGAATATTAGGTTTGTCTTGTAACCGTCTGATTAAATCATGGTTTTAAATCAAGGTTGCGACACTGAACGTGATTTCATCATAAACGTTTTTGAAATTTACGACGACTGTCTTTTACGATATTTTGGAAAGCTATTGGCTGAATTTAGCGAGATTAAGACATGACAACCGCTAAAGTGACCAATACCAAGATTTAATACCGGATTAAACAGGCTAACCTGAGAAAAATCGATGAAAAATATAAGCGAAGTTTAAACCCCTGAGTTTAATTATTGGTATTTTTGTTTTGAAAAATCGGGGTTATTTTTTGTTGGGAGAAAGATTGTCGACGATTTTGAATTTGATTTTAGAAGGGATTGTGTAGTTTAGTTATTGTAAAGGGGAAAGGATCTCTGTGATGGAGCATGTGGTACTTAAATTGCTGAAATCAGTCTACAGACGTCGTTTATTTTGGTTGTATTTCGGACATTTGCAATTGTATGATGTTTAGGTACATTTCACTGGGATGTGTAACCGCGTGTGTCTTCTGAGGTCATGTGTAAAGTTGTAGATCACGGGGCGTGAGAGTGGAGAGGAACAATTGTGAATCAAGGGAAGGATTCTCAAGTATAGCACATAGAGATGGCTGTGTCTTTTGAAGTTGTAAGAAGTAACGTAGGGATTATCGGAGATAATTGCCTTTTAAATTTTTGACGGGTAATGTTGAATAGAATGTCATGTGCAACAGCGTGTGTGGTAGTTTGGTAGATTTACATGGAATGTGATCAAGCTGTGTGATCTAGGGAGAAAATGAGCGGGTGATTTAAACATTGAGAACGTGAGCGTGACAGATCGGCAAACATGTGTATGTATTTAAGTAGCTATTTGTGTCCGTCCAAATCTTTTTGTGACTTAAGAGATTTTGGCTTTGATCTCTTTATTTTGCAAGCGATCCGTTGCACAATTCAGCAGCTTAGAAATATCCCGGATTATAGCGCTATAGAATCTGTAACTGAGTCAGTACACTCACAGAAAATATGGAACCTTATCCGCTGAAACTCTATCATATGTTCACAATGGGAAACAAAGAGAATACGAGTTAAGTGTTGTTTACTTTTTTTTTGCCTTCTGTAGATATGATTGTTAATATTGTGTTTCTCTATACAGGCGTTAGGATCTCTTACAAAGGTAATAAATGACTTCTCAATTCTTCCAGCCGATGCTAAAGATGGTAAAGTGGGTTCATACTGGTTTCATGAAGGCATACAAGCCTACTTTGATGATTTCAAAGCATACAAGATGGTCAAAGATATGTGTAGGCTTTCATGCACTGTCTGCGAAAAATCTGAGGCAGATGGGAAAAAAACTTCTTCTAAGAGAAAAAGCAAAATCAAGAATATTGAGCAGCTTAAAGATCATTTGTCTCGTCGGCATGAGCTTTTCTTTTGCAGTCTCTGTTTAGCCAACAAGAAGGTGATATATGTTTCCTTGACTTGTACATTTGTATACTTCATGCACTGTCTGCGAAAAATCTGAGGCAGATGTGGATGCTTGATATCGATGTAGATATAGTTTAAATGTTCGACCATTTGAATTTTGTTCAGATGGGCCCCTAGCTTTTTTATTTTTAGATGGAGGAGTTCGTAACAAGTCTTTTCTTGCTGAGTACGGATTTTATTGAATGGTACCTCAATGCATCTTACTGTCTGAAGCAGGTCTTTGTATGTGAGCAGAAGCTATACAGCCGAGTACAATTAAGACAGCATGTAAGAAATGGTGACTCTGAAGTTGACGGGCTTGAATCTGAAAGATGTGGGTTCACTGGACATCCATTTTGTGAGTTCTGCGAGGCACCATTTTATGGTGACAATGAGCTTTACTTCCACATGTCCACTGAACATTTTACTTGCCACATATGTGAGAGGTAGAACCAGATGTTTCAATTGTATAATAGATTTTTTTCCTTTCAGTTAAAGTGAATCAACACTCTTCCGATATTGCATCAATTGCAGGGAGCATTCCACTCAGTATGAATACTACAGGGACTACAATGACTTAGAGGTTCAGATTTCTGTCGCTTGTCAAGTTCATCTTGTATTGTCTTACAGTGTATTTTATTGAATTGTATTTGGTTCATGATTTAACGATGGAGATAATACTTCTTTGCCAGATCCACTTTCGCCAGGCCCATTTTCTTTGTGAGGACGACGAATGCCTTGACAAGAAGTTCATTGTTTTTGCTACTGAAAGTGACATTAAGGTCTCATATGTTACCTTTTCTAAATTTTCTTCTTCTTTTCATGTTTACAATTTTCTAATTTTGTCGAAGGTCCTTACTTTTGCTGGATCTTCAGTTGTTTCATGCTCGTCACCGGATTATGGTATCATCTAACAAACGTATCCACTTACCATAATTCTGGATAGCCTTTTGTCAAGATTATATCTCTTTGATTTGATATGTTGCTTGTTTATGGCATGATGCTCTCACTATTTTAGGCTGAAATTATTCAGCTTTGTAGTTGATCACTGCTTTGTTTTGGTTGTTTTTCAGAGGCATGCTGCCTTGGAACATGGTGGTAATATGATTCGCTCCAAACGCAATGCTGCTTTGCAGGTACTGTTGGTTCCAATTACTAATACCCCTACTTTTCAAGCTCCTCCCACGAAATCGTGTTTTTGATCCTGCCTATACGCTTTATTAGGTTTTTGTGCGTTGTTTTGTCAGATCTTCTGTGATGCTTGTTATCTTGTTTTGCCCGACATTCCATAAGAGTCTAGGCTTTGTTTGTTTGCAATTGAGGAGGGAAGGAGGGGGATAGTGAAGGTAGCTATGTTTTTTTCATTCCAGATCTTTTCTTTCCTATGTGGGAATGTAGTAACTTGTCTTGGAGGCCCTCGATTTTCCTCCAATGCAACACACTAACCAAACGATGAATATTGTTCCCTTTCCTCTTTCCCTTCCCTCCAAATACCTAGGGGTTAATGTTTATTACTGGCGTCTGATCATTTATTGTCATCGTATGTTTTTGTTGAGAAACAAATCAGGCCATTAAATTTTTGCCCACATCATGATCTAATTTAAATTACTTTTTAATATGTCAGCTGCCTCGTTGTTTTCGCTTTCGGGAGAGAACGCAAGAAGGTTACCATGTCAGAGCAAATAATTGTGCTCCAGGTGTATCAAGTAATCAAGCCTTTTCTGGCGCTTCATATGATGGTCCATCGAGTGTGCACAGAGCTCTTTGCCACAACAGTTCATCAGACATCGGGTCAATTGCCAGTCCTGTGCCATCTTCAGGGCATCAGGGCACCACTATGGACTTCAGAAGTGTACTTCTGAATGGTCCTAGCTTCCCCCCACTCCCAGATACATCAAAAAGGAGAAAGCGTAAACCCAAAAAAAACCAACAGAAAACTGGTCAAAATACTGTTGACTTGCTTCACAACCCATCATTACCCGGCAGTTCTTCTCATTCATTTGGGTCATCAAATGCAGGAGACGGATCCCTTTCTAGCTCAGCAGTGCCAACTCAGAGTAAGCCCCTGACAGCTGGTCACTTAACATCGTCCAGCTTTTTGAACCCTTCAAACCATTCAGGCTTAAGATCTAGTGGGGTATATACTGCTAGTTCTGCCGGTTTTTCCAGCGGAAGCACTAATCATGTTGGCTCGTCGTCGTCGTCGTCGTCATCATCGGCAGCAGCAGCAACGCCAGCTATTGATGTTGCCAATGGAGGATCTCTGGTCCTTTCTGCATCATCATCATCATCATCATCATCATCATCAAAAGGTGGTGATGTTCAGGCTGCTAATAAGTCATTGGTTGAGAATATTCGCGCTGCCCTGGAATTTAGCCCTGACAAATTTGCTGCCTTCAAGATAATCTCAAAAGAATATCGTGATGGTGAGATTGAGGCTAAAGAGTATCTTTCGTATGTCCACCAGTTCGGCCTTCAGCATCTTATTTCGGACTTGGCTACGCTTTGTCCTGATCCGGTGAAGCAGCAGGAGCTCATTGAAGTTTCTGAGTCTATGTTGGGGGGAGCTAATGAAACTGGATTGCCCAAAGAGTGTCGTAAGGCTGGTGGCAGTAGGAAAACGAAGAAGGGAAAGAAAATATGTGTAGATTCCGGGACCAGTAAAAGGGACATTTCACCAGATGGGCTTGTGAATCATATGGAGGAGCTAAAATTGAGTGCTGCACCCTTCAATGAAGTATTAATATCAAATGAGGTGGATCTCTCAGTCAAAGGGAAATCCAAGACTCCGGTTATTACTGAGATGCCGAAAATCCTCCAACCAGAATCTCCAAGTAAAAACACTGAAATTCCCAAGATTCTTGCTTCAGAGTCTCAGAGTAATGACATGGCCAAGACTGCAGCGGTTAATGAAAAGCCCGAGATCCTTCCGCTAGATTCTCAGATTAAAAATGATGTTGGCTGTTCAAACGGCGGCAGCCCAAATTATGGTCAGAGTACTACTGCAATCGGAGGCAAAGGAAAACTGAAGACATCCTCCAAGTTCCTTAAGACCCGTCTTGGTGAAACGTCAGCATCAATGGTTCCAAATCTGAAACTCCCGAAATTACCCTCTGATCTGATGGTAGTGAGGCCCAATCAGGACTCGATTCTCGCTTCTGTTCGTGGGGTTTGGCGTAACAATGGAGGCAGAAGATTGGTGACTCTAACTGAGGCATCACCTTGCACTCGGTGACCGCCATGGAAACTCGATTTTTATGAGTCAAAGTCACCTTATATAGTTTTGGCTCTCTCTTATTTGGTGTAAATGTGAGAATGTAAATGGGTTGAGAACCCACCTATCTTAGACAAACTTATGTCAAACTTAGCAACAGAACTAACCTTACAGACTTTAATGTAGTAACTAGTATGGTATCGGTATGGTAATGAAACAAAAGTATATTTCAGGACTTGTTGCAACCTCTTTCTGATCCAATTGGGGGACGAGGATGCCATATTTTATGACATCCAAGTGAGTGATTCCGAGACCGAAAGTGACGTTGATAATTGTCGTCATTGTGATCATGTTTTTGTTGCAGGTGGAGTCAAAGACTTACTATTCATGTGAACAGTCGAACAGACGCATTCACTATGCGTCTATGCTGTTTGTGCTTATGAAAGTGTTCCCCCGCTGTTTTGTAACACAAATTTCAACAGGATTTCATAATGCCTCGTCCACGAAGAAGTCGAAGAACCTCCACGTGCTTCAACATAAACTATATAGCTGCACACATCAGACCCCTCCTTCAGGTTTCACAAACTCGAATCTCGTTTCGGTGTGAACGTGAACTTATGAACTATTGTGGTAATGTTGTTGTTAGTGCGATACCATGATGCATGGGAGTATGCAATTAAGGAGGAAAACATACAGCAAATGACACCCTGGTACACGCAAATTGCTACCAAACTCTGATCTGTAGTTCTGTACTAAATTCTAACGAAAGAATACTTCAACTATTTGTCAATTGTTTGGGCCCCCCTTCAATTCTCTGACTTTAAATACACCTAACAAATCTCATGTTTTCATTACTATACATATATATACTCCGTATATAGCTAGCTGTATGTTGTTTTCATCTTTCCTTATAAGGACACCCGCGTCATGTTATTTCGACATTTTACATAAATGCATGTCGTCTTATTTTTGTTATTCAACAACTTTCTAATACTTTTAGTTTACCTTAAGTAGCATAAATCTTGTCTTTTAACTCAAGCAAGACCTGATGATTGTTTCATATACGATGTATATTTTATTTTAGGTTGCACCATCCAGTTTAGGACGGATGCTAGATTGAGTTTCAACCATGATGCTTCTGCTATAGCTCGAACTCGAAACTTCTGATTAAATTTGATTGATTCCTTATTAACCGAATAAAGTGGATATTAAGTCAAAACCCGATTTACAAATTGCTATTAATGCATTGTGAATATACGTCGGTAGAGGAAGGGTGGTGTTGGTAGAAAAGTACACATGATCAAATTGAAATTATTATAACAAACAAGTAAATAAATGGACATGCTAAGATGTACACAAGTTGTCACACTCTTTCTATGCACACAAATTGATTGTAGTGAAGTGTTGTCCCCTATTATATTTTTGAGCATGGGTCATGTGGTTTAATTTCTTTCTTACAAGACAAATTTTGGATCATGTGGTCCATGTTTGATATAGCTCGATATCAATTCAAATGCATCAATAAATTGTTTAGAATTTAATTCGAGTCGAGTTAAAATTGGTTGATATTTTATAATCGACTATTAAGTTAGATAATTGGTGTTATATATATTATTTTTTTTAATATAGATGATGATATAATAGTTGGTACGTTGAAAGTCTGCATGAAACATGCAGAATGAGTGAGTTAGAGCTAATACGATCAGCACAATGAGTGAGTGAGTGAGGGTGGAACATGGGCGCGGGCCTTTAGACCGAAACAATCATAAATTCTACATTTGCACTGTTATTTTACAATTTTTGCTGATTAAGACGTATTTGCAAAATACTACATATTAGAAAAAAATCTTTCACTAAATTTTACAAAAGGCATTAAATACTCCAATTTCTCACATAATTTCTTTCCTAAAATATTTATATTTAATTTAAAATCATTAACATGTATCTAGCGACACAAGTTAAAAAATCCGTCAAAACTAAACGCAAATATAGAAAATAATACTCCCTCCATTTAACTCATTTACCCCACTTTCATTTTTTGGCAATTTCACTCATTTAGCCCCATTACCAAATTCATTTACTTTTATCATTGAAAATTACCAAAATAATCCTATTTTTTCACATTTTTTCATACTTACAACTTACATATTACTCCCTCCTTCTCAAAAAAACCTTCCACATTTCCATTTTTAGTATATTCATAAAACTTTCTTGTTTCTATTAGTAGATAATATTTTGTTAATAGACAATGACTTTCTGGGGTCCATCTACTTTTTGTTTCTTTAATAGAAATATTATTTAATTGTCCTCCTTGGTCTTTGTGCAAAAAGTAAAGTGGAAGGTTTTTTTGAGAAGAAGGGAGTATTTAAAAGATCATTACACCCCCACTTTTTTCACTTTATTAAATCTCGTGTCATACTTCAATGGGACATTATGAATGAACCGGAGGAAGTAATGAAGTAGTATAAAATACTGCCGCAAATTCTTATATGAGACGGTCTTATTATAGCCTTATAATAAGACCTCTCACATGAGGGGAGTTATAACTCCCAATTTAGTGGGGTTTTTCATTTTTCATGTAGGTCTTATCACTAAGACGGTCTTACCGAAGCACTACGCAATGTGACAAAAGTTGCATGTGGCCACAAAAGGAGTATAGATTCAATAATTAAACCAGGTCGTACAAATCCCCCAACGGTAAACTTCCCTAAAATCTAAGCCATGCCACCAACCAAGTGGGTTGGTGAACTCCCTCCATCTGACTCATCACCCTTTCTTCAGGGGTATTTTCGTCATTTCACTCCTATTTTTTTTTTTTGTGGTTGGTGAACTCGTGACCTTATATCACTCTCATAATTAGATTACGGTACTTTTCAATACGACCATTCTATGTTATATCGACTTTATCATAGTAGAAGGTAATGCAATGCTAAATGAATTGTTAGAATACAATAACGTCGTCGTTTATATGTCGTATCAATTTGGATTCTCTTCATTTTATTCCCCTATCCATTACTTTCCATTTCTTTTAAACGACCGAGATTACATTCTCAAACGATCTAACGGTCGGTTGTTTGATGAGATAAATATGAAATAATAATATAAAATTATTGTATTAGAGGTAATTGAAGGAAATTGAGAGAAAAGAAATGGAGAGGATCTTATCCCCTTATTTGGAGGACTCTTTTTTCTTGGAGCTTGTGTATTTTTTTAATTTTTTATATATATTTTTTTTTTAATTTCTTTACCTCGTACTATCATTTTTTATTTTGAAAAATTTATCCAATAATTTTAAATTTATATGAAGTATATTTCTTTTTATATGTAAATTTATATAAAATTAATGTTATCAAAAATCTTTAAATTTTTTTCCTCTATAAATAGAGTATTAATATTTAACATATTTTTCACACTCGATCTTTATTATTTTTTTTCTATCTATTAGTTAAGATTAATTTGGTTGAGCATGTATGCAATAATATTGAGAGAAATATTTCGATGACTTAGAAATATGCTTTAATTTTTTTGATAGACTTACAAATAATGTTGAGAGAAATATTCCAGTTGACTTAAAAATATTGTTTATGAGAACAAACATTCCAAATTACTTATAAATATGTTATAATTTTTTGAAAGAGGTAGAAATATTGGTTAAAAATTATAATTGTTCCCATAAATAATGAAGTACATGAGAAATGACTTGGCGGGAAAAAATTTAATGTGAGAGCGACACGTGTCCTAGTAAAAGTGTGATTTAGTATATAGGAGGATACTAAGTTATACTTTCTTCTTTGAATTATTTACGCAAATTTACCGAAATTGAGTGCGTTGTGAGCAAATTATGGATAGTTGTGAGCAAATTGATTGCGTTGTGGCGATAATAATGGTATTTTGGATACTTGTGAGCAAATTTATCTGAATTAATTGTGTTGTAATAGTAAAGATAAAAATCCGCAGTGTGTGAACTAAAGATATGTGCAGTATGTGAATTAAGAGGTAATGGAGAAAGTTACACTTTAACAAAAATGCTGGGTAATAAAAAATGACAGTGAATGGGTTAGGAGAAGGTAAAGTAGAAGGGAAAGAATAAAGAAAAAATTGTTGTTTATTTGAGAAAAAAGATGGGTATAAGTCAAATTTGGTCAAAGAAAAAAAGGAATAAGATTACAGGAACGACAGGTAATCGGTAAATAAGTTTATTATGAGAAGGTATATGTTATATTTCGGTTTATTTTGAGATAAACAATAGTTGGGATTATTTTGAGCATATGGTCAATAGTTTGGATTATTGCTATAAAATTTTCCATTTGAGAAAAGAAGAAATAAGAGGGTTATTAAAATGGAAAAGTTCGTAATGCGTTGAGTAAAATAATATGAGGACTATAGATCTGAGTATTCTTGCAAAGCTTATGAGTTCTATAAAAGTCTTTAAAAAATGCTCAAAAACATTAAAATAAAACTAAAAAAAAACTAGAATTTTCGATAGTACATCTGATGTATAAAACTATTCTTGGAGTAAAAATTATATTGCGAAAAGTAATACCCTAAAAAAAATGAGAAATTCTACATGCCACCCTCGTGTTTTTTCAAATTCTACATGGTACCCCTTTTTTTTTCAAAAACCTCCATGGTACCCCTCAAGGCCTCAACTTAGGAAAAAGATCTT
>JAUEKU010170333.1:0-11242 GCA_032274805.1 Gypsophila paniculata
TCACACATGACTATATTTTCACTTATATATTGTCGATAATTTTAAAGATTCTCTCAACTCCTAAATAGTGTCAAAAAGTGTCATGCACAAGTTGGAGTTGAATGGAGGGAGTATGTTGTAGTATAATCGCTTATGATTTATGTAGGATAGCATTGCCATGAACATGGACATCCAATGCTGCTCAAATCCGAGGAATACTACAAGTGAAAAAAAAAAATCCTTCCATCACATAGCAAAATTGACCTTATTCGACTTTGTTTTATATAATTAATTTAAAATGTACGTATGGAAGTTATTTTGAGTCTGATATAGTACGGAAAATGAAAGTATTATTCAAAAAAAAATTAAACACCAATTAGTAGGAGGTTAGTGTGGATTGATGTTGAGTTGTTGAAGCACCTGCATGCAACAAATGAGCCAAAGTTGATATATAGAAGTCCCCCTACACTCTATAAAGTAATTCCAAAGAACCCTAAAATGTGAATAAATGACAATGAATGGCAATAAAGTCTATTTATTTTAAGATGCTCAATCACACCTAAAATTCACTTGTATTATTGTTTAATAATGTGTACATCTCCCTTACTAGGAAGATCAATTGCTCAAATCTAATGCTCCATAATTCCCTATTTCCCTATATATTATAATTAAGTCATTTATTTAAAGTAATGTTCTATACTCTTCACATTTTTCAACAAGTCGTAATCGAAAATATTACATTTCACTCATGATTATTGCATAATATTCTTATTCAAACTTGCTCTAATCAGTGCAGTGGTTAATATTTTTTTTAAGAACTACAATGATTATATTGTAGAATCAGAGAGAGATGTTGTGGTCCTGCACGAAGTGTAAAATCATCTTAACGATACCAAAATAATAAAGAGAAAGAACCTAACACGTAAAGCATAATCAGAATCGACCAATAAGTTGCAAACTCTTACGCCCTCGATCCCATTAATTTTACAAGTGTTTAAGATGATCCACAAAATTAAATCAATTAGTGAAATAACTCTCTCGTTAAACTATCTAAGACTAAAGAGTTCACTAAGACTTTTTTTTTGAATTCGGTAAAGTCGCTGAGTTAAAGAAGATAAAATTAGAAAGTGGTTTGGCCCATCTAACCCCTTAAAACCAAGGACATGCTATCTAACTTTGATTAAGGACTAAGATTTATTTTCAGAATATGAAACCTAGTTCACGATAATAACCTCTATCATTATACTCTGATACTTTCGATCTATACAGACAAAATTTAACATATAAAAGGGTGATAATGAAAATCGGTTCCGCCCGAGTACACCCTACCCTTATAATAGTACTTCTAAGTTTGACAATCACTATGTCCATAATTTAAAGTACAAGTAGTCCAATTTACAAAACCAAAGCTAGCTTCCTACTCATAGAGTGCACATATTTAAAGAGATAAAAGAAAGTGATTGGATCCATTAAGCCCTTAAAAGTAAGGACACATCCAATCACATGAATTAGGACAAAAATTAATTAAATTAAAGCATTACAATGACTAGGAGGTAGGATTAGTGACTTGACAAATGAATGTTGTCAGTATATAATGGGGAAGTGTGAATTTCAAGCTTTTCCACTAACTTGTTGTTATGTTATTGTAAGTGGACTTATAAAGTTGATTCCTAACTCATAAACCCTAATTATTTTAATCTAATTTAATTAATTAAATTTTATTTGAATTGCATTGTCACTTTTGTTATCTTTTGAAACTTTTTTTAGGGTACTTGGGTGCTTATTTTAAGGGTTACCCTTGGTTATATTTGATCATCATCAACTAACCCATGTTTGAGTGCCATCTATTATGCACTTCTTAATTATTTATTTATTTGTATTAAAATATATCCCTAGGAAATATATACTCCGTACTAGAAACTCCTAAATGGGAAAGGTGGCTTAACATGGCATCAAGGTTATTTATGTATGAAATATGGTTGAAATTGGAAATTAAGTAATACCCCATTTATTTAAATTTAATACAAATCGTTTACGAGATTTCTCTACAATATTAAATTAAGAACTCTTTAATATCAACATTAAAATACTAGATCAATGACAAATTTCTCTTATATACTTCATTTGATTTCACACATTTGATCGATAGCTCTTATTTTCTTAGCACAAAAAAGTCCAAACGACTCTTACTACTTAAATGAAGGGATTACGTACATATCAAGACAAATCGACAATCAATGACTCATACAAACAACTGACATTTTAATCACTAAGTATATTGAATATTAAAGATGTATTAACCTAATGGTATAGACGAGGACCAATCATATTATTGATATAAATGATCACATTAATTAATTAAACTCTTCTCTTGTCTCATTTTAAGGGCATGTTCATAATCTACTTGTCAATTGTCATTCATTAAGGCCACATGCATGGTACAAAATTCCTTATTTTTTAGCACAATTTTCATTTTCTTAGTGGTAGATGCTACCAATAAAATTATATCAAATAACAATTTGTTGTAATTACCTTTACAAAAGATCTAATTGCACTTAGGGTGATCATGTATGGTTAATTACTTTCTAGACCAACTATAGTCTTGCATTAATTCTTGTTCCACATTATTATTGCACTCATGTTCACAAACATTTTTAGTCATGATATTTATTGAGCCCAAAGTACACATAGACCATCATTAGTGGATCCAAAACCTTAGTTAAACCTTTTTCATTTGGACAAATGTCAAAAAATAACTTCTTCTAATCTCAATTTGTTGCTTATTATTGCTGCTTAAACTTTTAAAGAATATAAAAAAAATGAGGGATGATTTAAAGGCATAACCTTTAGAGAGTGGGGTAATGGAGGGTATTAGAGAAGAGAAAGTGTGTTTTCTAAAGGGACTCAAATGGCTTTGAAAGGCATAACAAAATGCCCACTAACAAAGTTTCTTTAATTTGGTGCTAAATTATAATAGTAAATACTTCCTCGGATCTGGTTCAATTAATTGTTATCTATATTTAAATTTCTCTAATGTAAAAAACCAATATATAGTAATTGATCCACATGAAAATGTTTAATAATAATAATAATAATAATAATAATAATAATAATAATAATAATAATAATAATAATAATAATAATAATAATAATAGTTAGAGGTTGGTGTTGCTGATTTACTTAAATGGATTCATGGAATCTCGATGTCTCGGGATGTCGGGAAGCGTGCTGCTGCTCATATATTTACTAGGATCTGTTTTAGTACTGCAAAAGGAGTCGGTGCCTATATAGTATATCTGCTGCCCACTAATTTCTTGTAAATTTTCCTTTTCATATTCTAGTAAAGTTTGTTTTAATAATAATAATAATAATAATAATAATAATAATAATAATAATAATAATAATAATAATAATATCAAATTAGTTTCTATAATGTGCTCTTAAGGCACATGATAAGAGTCCATCGAAATAGTGAAAGTAGTTTTATATTTCGGACATTATCATAAAATATTTGAGAGTTATTTATTTCACTTGACGTATTTTTATTAGATGTTCTTTCAACTCATTTTAGAAAATTCCTAATAATGTTAATTGAAAATATGTTCTTATGCAAAGAAAAGGAAAAAAATTAAAGGGGAATGATTGGTGTCAAACATTATGAGGATAGATGAGCTCCATGCAACTTCATAAGAAGGTGGATTGTTACTTTAGTTTAGTTTAATCAAAAGCAAAAGAATTTTCACCCATCTACCTTCAAGTTTTATGCTCTCTATTTTGATGCCTCAGGTGTTGTGTTACCTTTCTATTTGTTCAATTTTCTTCTTTAAATATTACTAGAAGCGGATTCAGAAAATAATTTTTCGAAGTCGTTTTAAACAATTTAATGAGAGCTGAAAATGTCATAACAAAAAAAGGAACTCGCATATAATATTTGACTAATAACCAATACTTACGTCTGAATCCAAAAACTATATATGTGTGATAGCAGACAGCATATCGATCGATTCTATATCGGATTTCCTTTATTAAAATTTTGAGGCTTGTTCAAAAAGATCACTTCTTACATGTAGTTCATACTACTTTCAATCGTAATTTAGGGAGGACAAATTTTGATGGATGAAATGTTTATTCCAATGAAGTTTAAATATTTTGTGGGACTATTTTGGCTTAAATTAACATCGCCTAACTTACCAACCGCTTACAAATAAAATTATATTGCGTATAAATGAAGGACAATTAACTAAGATGTAAAAATATACTCCCTCCGTCCCAATCAATACGTTACTATTACTTTTTACACAAACATTAAGGAAATGCAAGTAGATGTCTAATACAACAATAAAATATGATTATCCAATCCAATTGCAAATCACTTTTTACATACAAAAATTTACTAAAAATGAAAATAGTAATGTATTTAATGATACACCCCAAAATGGAAATAATACGTATTGACCAGAACGGATGAAGTAAAATTTAGTAGCGAGAGACTATTTTAACCTTGGATATATACTCTTCCTAAATTTATTACCCAACTCTTAAGCAATGTACACTGTTAAATTCGTTAATCTTATCTTTGATTTATCAAAATAACTGTTCTCAAAAACTTAATACATTGTGAGAAAACTTATGGCAAAGTCGAAATTGTTGAGCTAAATTAATTTAAATGACGACAATATATATGAAATAGACAGAATATTATCATATTGTAGCTTATGGAAACTTTGGTTCCGGAATATGCCAAAGTCACTTTAGGTCGGCATTCATTAAGACGGATGTGCTCAGTACATTCACACAAATTTTTTCAATGATAGAATTTTCGTATTGGTGAACAAATATGCACACTTTAATCTCAATTTTATTTGTTCATTTATTACTCCGTATGTTATTATATGAAAAGTAAACAAATTATAACGGAAATAGAGAAAAGGATGAAAAAAATTATTCTTAGATTGTTCTATGTTATAAGACCGTTATGACGAAAAATTGTTCAAAAGAAGTCACTCATAGGATTTATAGGACAATTTGGGCCTAAGCCCATCATGATTGGTAGATAGAAATGCATATGACCCAATCATACTTTGAACACGGGCTTATTGGTTCATACGATGTGAATTTTAAGAATATCAATTTTTTATTATTCAATACTCGTACTTAATACTTAATTTAGACTATTATCCAATTTCTCTTCGAAAATAAAATGTACGCAGACAAAATGCTCAATTTCAAACACAGTACTACCCGAACAAATTTGGGTTATCCTTTCCACTTTATAAAATAAACATTTATACACATTCCTTGAACAAGTGATGAATCGGTCTTACTATAACATCACCGACTTTTGCACTCCTAAACTATGAAGCTTTCAACCTTTTTTATGAATTAGTGAAATTTTCTCGGCATTTTTCATAATGGGTCATCCATAGACAATATCTCTACAATGTTATTTTAATCCAAAAGTAGATCTACATACATTCAATCTCTATTATCTCGCCATGAGTGAAATTAAAATCTTTGCGGCATTTGAGCATTATTGCAAAGAATAGCCAAGAATTTCCAAATACAACTTTTATCGCGAGTCATTCATAAACCATCTTCAACACTAGGGTAAGACAACCTGTTATAGGGTGACATCATCGACTACTCGAGTCTTGTAGTCGTCGTATACAATCACAATATGATAAATAGCTATTATTTGAATCCATGTACATTAAGGCTCGAGGGCATTATACACCTTAGCACATTACAAATATTCCCAAGATACACAAGGTAGGTTAAGGTCATTAGAACACAACAAAGGATACCCTCATAATATACCTTTGAAGCAATATAAGAGGTAACCTACACAATAAGTAGCTTATACACTTCCTTCCCTTGAGTCTAAAAGGCAAGGTTGGAAGTCAAGCATACCTTGTGCTTTCTCGAAATGAAAGGGAAATTAGTACCTTCACCAGATGACGCCGTACCCTTTCCTTCACCTAATATTCGATATCTTGGAGCTACAACATTCTCGTAAGTTGTCAACTAGTCGCTTCATGAACATTTGATGACATTCTTTAGGGTAGTTGGTGTTTGAAGGCTTGCTAAACATAATGCCGGACACTATATACAGTAGGTGGTCGGCTTCAATACCGTACTTGTTAGCTTGGACGGTATTTGTTCTTGTACTAATTATATCATGTAGTCATATACGAAGATATGGGTATCTGGTGCCATTAGTGGTAGGCTTTCGATGTACAAGTAGAAACGATTCAGGTTCTCTCTGGCTATGGTTATGGAATCGACCACCTCGTAGTTATTGGTTAAAACCCACAGGTCCGAAGAGCTAACTCTCTGTAGGCTTCCTCTGCAGAACGGGCAGGACCGGGATCTTAGATTCCTATCACATTTCATCAAGAGACGATGCAAGTAAATACCAATATACCACGTTCACCACAAAACACGATTTTGCTTCATTGATCAAGAGACGGATAAATACAATGTTTATCACAAAACCGCGTTGCCCGATGCCAAAAAGGCTCCCTTCCTCGTGCATTCATGAAAAGGGTGGACATAGGCACATAGCAAAGACGTACAAAGCAGCGAATGCAGCAAAGCAAGCAGTCATGAAAAACAGATACAACAGTATAAAGTATAAACATATGTCAAGTCATCCTAAAGAAATTGAAAAAATTTAAAACTTTACGCACCAGTCGTGAAAGCAGCGAATGCACATAGAATGAAAGCAGGTGGGCAAAACCATCTTGGTCCCAGGCTCCATGCATATCCCACACTCCTCGTCCCTCTCTAAATCCTTATCAATGAGCTTTCTCTTCTCGTCTACTCTCTTCAGGCTCAAAATATCCGAGTTCCTAGTTCGTTTATTACATTCTTTGAGCTCAATCAAATACCCTTCGAGCTGCCTAAGTGACGGAAGTATCACAGCTGCAAGCACGAATCGTAAGGCACTTAAACTTCAATGCTTCGGTCCTTCGAATTAGAGTAAACATAACTTCAGAAACTGAGAAACTAATCAATTAATCCTACCGTAGAATTCTCTTAAGGTGGCCTTCTTTTCTTGGGATGACATGGTTGGCATTCCATCAACATATACCTATTCAAACGCATTTGTTTCACAATAAGACGTACGCTAATCTCAAAGGAAAAGACGATTATGTGAATAATTATGTTCAAACTTCTTAAAGATGATCATCAAACGCGGGTATAGACACACCTTGTACACTAAAATGTGATGCAGACCCAAAAAACTAGGGAGGGCGTCGGTGCAATTACAATCCATCCATTCGATCAAATACAGGAAAAACGGAGCCAACATGCTGTAAGACAATCTCATCTGAATACTGTCTCCGTAGTAATCTCTGGGAAGTGAAGCCGCCCTGTGAAATCGAACACAAATTTCATAAAACAAAAACACACAACAAAGAACACAAATGATTTCAGAAAACCCAAAAATGCCATGAAATGATTCATTTTCACACCCAAAGGCCAAATGATCAACATTGCCTGGCTAAGCCACACATATATGAAGCCTCTTGTTCATGACGACTACGACAACAACATTACTCTAGTGCCTCAAGGGCTAAAGGTACGGGGTCGGATGTGTGTTAACACAAAGAGACGGTTTTCCAATTTGAAAATGAACTATACATTTTAGACTTTAAATTTCACGTTAGGAAATTAATCCAGCTAAATTAGCCAAAAATGCCATACAAAATTAGTCGGTATAAGACCATAGCAAAAGCGTACCTAAATTGTCGACCTATATCGTATTTAAGCCCAATATTTCTAAAATGTCATGCATAATTGATACTAAACCCCTCTTTTTTCACTCCATTTAACCCAAAACAAATAATTGATTCTACAACCCAAATGTTCAATCTTTCCAACATATACACACAACAAAATATTAAATTTTGAATAATCAAGCTTAATCAATAATCATTAGTAATCATCCAACCTTTAATTACAAATTATATAAATAATTAACATGTCAATTATTTCCTTTTTTAGCTAAAAATGTTCAAATTAAATTTCTACAAATTAAAAGAACTAAACATTATACTAACCACTACCCATGTACAAAATCATACAAAAAACTCACAAAACATGTGATTAATTAAACAAAACGTATAATCAGGTGTCATTTGGTTCACCATAGGAAAAGGAAGTTCCCGGAAAAATGAAGTTCACGTGAAGTTACAAATCATGTGTATTGCATAAATATCATTTGGTTGACATGTGCGAAGTGAATTGACGTGGAAACTTACACTTACCTAGGGGTCAGGTAAGCAACTTCCTACATTATCTAGGAATTAGATTTACTCGGGAAGTTTTACATCCCATGAATTGGGCAACCAAACAACACTTACTTTTGTTAATTCCTGAGAAATTTTATTTCCCATAATTTAGAACGGCAAACAAACAACACCTTACGTGAATTGGGTACTAAAAAAAATCATGAAAATATGCTAAAAAATGAAGAATAAAAAAAAAATTCCTCTGTTTCATCTCACTGTATACATTTTTCAAAATGCCTTCACATATTTCGACAAAACGTATACAATTGAATGGAACCGAGGAAGTAATAATTAAAAGCTTACAAATTGTTGGCATGTTGAATATCAGCTTCAAGAGCTTTGATTGATTCTCTGTATGAAGATTTACTTGGTTGATTATTTTGCCACATTTATATATTTTTAATATAAAAATAAAAAAAAGATTAAATTTTTAAACTTTTTAGGTAAAATGTTGTTGGGTTTTTTTTTTTTGGGTGTTATGCGTTATGTCAATTTTAATATTTTTGATAAAGTTAAGTAAGTATTGTTGTAATTATATGATGATGGAAGTGTATAAAAGAGGAGTAGTTAGAAAATAAATTTGATGTTAACTTGCTTTGTATTCTAACTTTTGTTTTGTTATTTTTATCTCCCAAGTAAAGAAAAGGATGCCTTCTTTTAATCTTTCTTCCTACATCTTTTCCTTTGATTTTTTCCTTCTAATATTGAGTTCCCAAAACCGTTGTTCGCATACAACATGATATATTTGTCATTAGAAGTTGTCAAGGATTGGTTCGAGTTGAGCCAATAAAGAGTCCAACCTGATTTGTCGACTTGAGCCCAACCTTTTAAGAAGGATAATCTGCCTTTTGATTATAGAAAATAAAAAGAATACAAATAGTGGGGGTACCCTAGACCTGTCAAACGGGTCGGGTTCGGGTTAAATGGGTCGGGTTAGAATACGGGTCGGGTTATACGAGTCACGAGTTGGGTCAGGGTCAGAATACGGGTTAGACATAGTTTCTATCGCCTCATTTTTTCATTAATTTTTAAGTCGAAAAAAATATTTTTTAATATTAAATCATTATCTTTTTTAGTATTATTACTATACTCATCCTTACCATACTTATATTTAAACAATCATAAAAATAAAGTTATTTTAATAATAATTTTATTATTAAATGATATAAAAGTTAAGATAAAACTGAATATTTGATTATATTTGTATTTGAAAATATTAAAATTGATCACTTTTTAATTATTTTTTCAAAATAATACTCGTATATACTATCAATATTTTAATAATTTTAGTAACTTTCCGACCCAACGGGTCGAACGGGTCGGGTCGATTTCGCCCCAAAAATAGCGGGTAATTTCGGGTCGGGTCATTTCGGGGTCGGAGGCTTATGCGAGTCGGGTTTTGACCCTAAAAAACGGATCGGGTCGGGTCGGGTTTGCGGGTCGGATCGAAATTTGACAGGTCTAGGGTATCCTATTGGACCGGGCCACCATACTCTCAAATATCAATCCAGAACCGATCTTTGTATGAGGGTCGAGATAACTAAAAACAAGTCCTTCAAATGGGTCGAGTTAGTTTGAACGTATCTTAATCCCCTACATATGATTGTAACATTATGATCATTTTCAAGCATTTAATAACAACTTAAAATAATCAAATTTTAGTTTGAACTTATCTTAATTATAAAATTTCGCACCGAACGATCTAAAGTGAATGTATCTTAATTAACACCCTCTAACTATATTTTCGCACATAGCCATGTATCAAAATTAGACCTGGCAAAATTGATCTGAGCTGAATAACTCGATCTGAATAACTCAACCCAAATTCGACCTGACACCCAAACTGAAGATCCGAATTTGATCTGTTACCAAATTAACCCAATTTAATCCAAGCGAACCAGACTATTAATTACATCCCGTCATCCAATTGACCCATTTGCCAAATCTTCATAATTAAACTTATGGAAACCAAAGCCCCCTTGTTGGCCCTACCTATAAAAATCCAGTACACACATGAATCAAAGAATTGAATTATTTCAACTACCAAAAACAGAACCAACTTCAACTCAACCAAAAATGTCATCATCATCAACATCATTGTTATCAAATCACAAAGATCAAATAATTCTAGTAATTTACATTGTAGGGTTAATAAAACTGACTGTAAAAATCCTAAAATTAACAAAATGGGTGTGGACAATGTTCATAAGACCTCCCAAAACACTAACAAACTATGGTTCATGGGCATTGATCACTGGGTCCACAGACGGGATCGGAAAGGCCATTGCTTTCGACCTCGCGTCGACCGGGTTAAACTTAATTATAGTTGGTAGGAACACAAATAAGCTACATTTGACATCAACTGAAATATCAAAGAGATATGAAAAAGTGGAGGTGAAGACAATTGAGATTGATTTTGAGAGGGAGAAAGGGGAGGAGATTGAAGGCAGAATTCGGGGTGTCGTAGACGGGTTGGATGTGGGGGTGGTGGTGAACAATGTAGGTGTATCGACGAAAGCCAGGTATTTTCATGAAGGTGGTGAAAAGGAGGGAGGTGGTGTGGAGGGTATGATTGATGTGAATTTGAGGGGAGTGACTTGGGTTACGAAAGCCGTGATTCCGGTGATGTTGAGGAAGAAGATTGGGTGTGTTGTTAATGTTGGTTCTGGTGCTTCTGTTGCTGTTCCTTCTTATCCTCTCTTTTCTGTCTATGCTGCCACTAAAGGGTACTTACGTTGTTTCTCTCTGTTTCAGTCGTTTGTTTGTTTTTTTATTCGGTCTGTTTTGGAAATAGAGCGTGGATTTGACGGTTACTAGCTTAGCTCAACATATTATGTGACTTTTAATGTTTGCGACATGTGGTATTTGACGATGTCAACAAAATTGTGGTTTAGGCCCTGTTCTTTTGGACTTAATTTCAGGTCGTTTCAGTTCAGTTCAGTTCAGTTAAGTTCAGTTCAGTTCAG
>JAUEKU010170355.1:0-10855 GCA_032274805.1 Gypsophila paniculata
CACAATAACAACTAGTTTAGCCACCGTGTATAAATGCACGATTCATTTAGTTAATTATTTATTAAATAAATATTTGGCAGGATTAACAAAAATATTTTTACATTCATACTCGTCGAAATTGATAAATATTTGATACGGTTGAAAACAAATTTCTAGATTATTTTTTGGTATAGTTAATAAAAAAATTTAATAATATTTTTTATGGCTAGGAACAAATTCAGATTACCTTTTTGGAGTTAGATGAGTATTTGTTTTAAGGAAAACATTTATTTGTTCTATTAATTTAAAATTATATTCTTAAATGAGTTATGCATGAATTAGAAAATTACTTAAATACAAATTTTGCATTAATTATAAAGATTTTTCAATTAAACATTAACTTCAATAAATAATGAATCTAGACACAAATTTTTTTTTTTATGAATATAGACTCAATTTTGTGATAAATTAGCATAAAAACTGTGATTTAGTAGTATTGAGAATTTTAAATCAATACATAGATCACTTGAGTTAATCAATACATCAATCAACTTGTTTTATCTGTTTAGATAATTGTTTTTGTGATTTTTTTGTTATGTTTTGTTTAATTGTTTGGTTTTGTTTGTGACTTTTAGATAGAACCTTATCCTCTATCAATCTTTAACCTCGTGTTTTAATAATTATCGAAAAGAATAGTAAATAATACAGTAGTTGGATAAAAAAAAAACTATTATAAATATTAGTGTGAAACATGTTTGAAATAATAAATTAAAGATTGTTTTATTTTTTAAAATGTAAGAAAAGGACCATTCTCTTTAGGATTGAAAGTCTTAACTTTACGCCATGACTTTATAGCTGTTAGTCTGTTAGATGCTAATGCCGGAGATTATGCTTTCACCGCACTCATCCCACTAATAACAAAGTTAAACCCACATGGTTAAATATCTTCTATATCCAATTACTGTTTCGTCCTTTGTTTCACATTTTCAACCTTTCATTTGCATTTGTCTTTGCAAATCTAACTAATTAATGATATAGATAAGAATTATAAAGATTTCAACTGCCGCAATTACTACATGACACTGTTTTGTAATGTGTAAAAGATCACCTTACTTAAATTTTAATACGTAATTCATTTATATACCTCAATCTAGTACAAATACTTTATACCAGGGGCGGAACCAAGCCCATTTCGTATGGGCTGTAGCCCAAGGAACTTTTACAAAGAATGTCAAATAGCGTACATATTGATCCACACTAATCTAGAGGAATTGACATGGTGGTCTACGGTTCGAATCCTCTAGGCTTAGCAAAGTTATATTTTCTTCAATTTTTTATCATTACTTATAATTTGCTATAGACACCCAATTATTTTACATACCAATCTTCTTTTTTGTTCTATTTGCCTTCAATGTCGATTTAATTTTCCATATTTTCCAAAAAAAAAATCTTATGAAATTTATAATTTTGATAATATAAAACTTAAAATGAATGAAAATCTTCATTTTCATATATTCACCCCGCCGCTATATCAATCATATTGTATTTCAACAAAAATAAAATTATCAATTTTTGTAATAGTAAAATCTAGCCCAAGGTATATAGAATTCCTGGTTCCGCCTCTGTTATTAGGACATTAATGATTCATTAATTCATTTTTTTTTCTCGGTATATGAAGAGAATTCAAAACATTTTAAATAGGAGTTAGTCTCTTGTGAGACCGTTGAACGACGCACAACGATCTTCTGATTGATTTACACCTCATTTAATAATAGCAATTAATGAGTTGTAAACCAATCAGGTGACCGTTGTACGGCGTACAACGTTTTCACAAGAGACATTGTGTTTAAATAGTGTTTGAAAATTGAAAACTGAAAATTAGAATTGATTTCAATTAAAAGGACATAAAAAGCTAGAGAACGCCATGAGAATAAAATATGGAGATAAATGAAAATTTCTAAGTACAATAAAATTGTTATATGCAAATTATATGCCGTGTACGCACGAGATTACTTTAATTTTTTTGTTTGCAACCTATTTTTACTTTGACATGCTAACTCAAGAAAATAATTCATGTGAGTATTATACATATAGATATATAACACAAAATAGAGAGCGTACTACTCGCTCTGTTCCAATCAATACGTTACTATTACTTTTTACACAAACATTAAGAAAATGCAAGTGGATGTTTAATAGAACAATAAAATATGACTATCCAATCCATTTGCAAATCACTTTTTACATACAAAAACTTACTAAAAATGGAAATAGTAACGTATTCACTGATACACCCCAAAATGGAAATAGTAACGTATATTGACCGGGACGGGGGAGTACAAATCTAAGCTTCATAGTTCATATATTGTACCGTGATTTTATCACGGGTTAAGAAAACATATTTTGGAGTCTTCTCATTAACATACTATTTTTAGAATTTTTTTTGATATTAAGACAATAATATTATGACATTTTATACCTATAAATATCTAGATCAATCAAACGGGTCAGACAGATTTGATCTCAAGTCGGGTTAATCGAATCGGGTAAACTAACGCGAGTCAAGGGTACAACTCAAAAATTAATTCTAATGCTTTTATTTTCCCTATTTAGTTGGTTAAAGTATACAGAGTATAAGATATTTAAATCGTATGGACTTTACGCACATATTTGTACACATTTCGACATTGATTAACATTATTCATTGAGTCATTGGCCATAACTTAATAGAGTTTGTTGGATTATTATATTACATTCTTCACCCATTTCACATATTGCATTTTCATGATTATAGTCCAATGTTATCTATCTCATTTTATACTCTACTAAGTTTGTTATGTCAGTTATGCTAATAGGCCAATATTTTCTTCGACTATTTACATTAAGATTAATATGACTTAAGTTTATATGTGAAATGAATTCATAAATGTAGTTGGTAAATAATTAAAATAATTTTAATTTAACAAAAGGAAAAACAACCCCGTGATTTTTCACGGGTGTTACACTAGTATATTAAAAAGCAATCCAAAAGCATGTGATTTCACCATTTCGCAATTTTAGCTCCACATCGCGCCACGTGTCAACTACATAAAAATAACAAAAAAATATAAAAAAAATAAAATTAATAATGACAACCTTTCATATACTTTTGAAAATTATTTTTTTAAGTAACTACTATAAAGGATACTCGGGTTCAAATATCCACGGCTTCGCTGTTTGTTTACTGGCTTGATATAATTCAGAAAACTTTTGACAACCTTTCATATACTTTTAAAAAATGTAAAAAATAAAATTATTTTAGTAAGTTTCTATGTAGCTTAAACACTCTAATAATCTTATTAAGCCACCTAGACATTTTCATATTTTCACATCATCATTTAGCGAAATTGAAAAGTAAAATCAAATGACAAATAAATTTTTCATGTTATTTTTTTAATAGCATGTAAGTAGTATATATTTATATAATATATAAAAAAGCAACTCAAAGCATATCATTGCACTAATTCTCAAGCACCTCACCGCAGCACATATTAAAATATAAATTAGCATGAAATAAAAATAGACATTTAAAAATACATTAATAATGACAACTTTTCATCTACTTCTCACATTTATTTTTTTAACTTTTCATTTCATAATTAAGGTAATAATAAGTAAAAAATACTTATGTCTACATTACAAGTAAGAAAATCAAAAGCCACAAAGCTATATAAAATAAATGTCTTAAAGTCCATTTTTCATGAGCTAGCTAAAATGTAAAAAGTCACACAAGTAATTATATAATTGTTATCATTTCATATTTACATAATTTTTGGTTTGGATTTTAGGTCTTTGTTTTTTAATTTATACTGATAATTGTTAAATAATTTTTTTTTCTTTGCGTGTATGTGTGTGCAGGATTGTATCTCAAAGGCGCAAATATGAGGCATGTATATATTAAGATAAGATCGATATGATGATTAATTTGAAGTAATTTCAAATCAAATTCTAAAGTATTGGATGAGCAAGTCATAAACATATTTGTGAGATTACTATTCTTTTCAAATTTCGTAGACGATACAACAAGGATTTTTAATTTTGGAGTTATATTACCTTCAATTATTTGTAGTTTATTTGTATGGAAACAAAAAATATTGGCTAACAACCACTGCTTTATTAAGCTGACGAATATTGAAAGTTCCTATTGTCGAATTGACTTTTATAGGTGGTCGTGAGTTTTATTTGTGATAACGTTTTTTACACCTATATTTATATTAAATATAGATCATGTATGATTTTATTAATTTATTGTAAAAAAATATTATAAGAAGAAGCTGAAACTTTTTTTATATAGTTTTTTGTTAACATGTATTACCTCAAACAAGATTTGTAAATTTATACAATTATTATTTAAGGAAAAAATATTTCAACCCATTCTTATGAGATTCATCAAATTAAATGTTTTAGATGTGCAAATTTTTATTTTTTATTACAAGATATCAAGAAAATACAACATAAAAAATCACACTATGAGTTCTAATAAAATCAATAATTATTAATATCTATACTTAAAAAAAGTATTAAAAACATACTTAAATAATATGTGGGATTATACGTTTTTATGTTGAGTTTTATTATATTGGATCAACATTGTTTATGTTTACAAAAGTGAGGATGATAAGAAAGGAAGATCGAATTAACTATATAGATAGACTCGGTGAAAAATTATAAAATTTGGATGTTATAATCCCGTATTTCTGATGTCATTCCAAAAATTTTGAGTTTACATATTCACATTGAATAAATAACTCATTTTGACAACTTTATCTCTATAATTTAGAATTTTATAAAATTTAATGAATATTAACAAAATTGCAAAAACGTTTTCTTAAGAAAAGAAAGATGATAAAGACAATCAAAATAAATAAAAATATTATAAAACATTAGTGTATTGCACGGGAGGCAAAACTAATTTTGTGTTGAAAAACTAAAATTGCCTATAACTTATAGCAACGAGTTCAGAAATTAGCAAAACTTTTTTTTCCAATCATATATCTCGTAATGAAAATCAATTTGAAGACCAAATTAGACAATTTTGGAACTCGTGGGCAAGTTTTGACCAGGCAAAACTCGTGACTACGAGTTATGAATAATACGACGTTTCTTTTTTTTTTTTCAAATCAAACATCTTTACAAGATCTTCTACTTGAAAAAAAAGAATCGTCGTATTCTGAAGTCATAATTGTGAGTTTCAGTGAGTCAAAACTTTTTTTATTGAAAAGTATGGATACTGAGTGCAAAATTGTAAACTTCAAGAATACCGTTTGCAAAGTTGTAAATTTTAGGGGTACCGCGCGTGCAATTTTTTTCTCAAGGTTAACGTGTTGTAACGGTAAAAACGAAGAAGGATTCGCTAGGAACTAAAATCATAATTCAGGGATAACATGGGAAGAAAATGAGGGATATATCGAAAAAACAGTCAAAACTCAAGATACCGTGTGAATCTTCCATTTGATTTATTTATATTTTCCTTAGGATTAAATTTTGAAAACCATTTAAAAAGTCAAATATCTACATACTTTTCGTACCCAAAATTTCGTGTTGAATAACAAATCATAGAATAAATATTCAGACAAATTGTCGGTACCTAATATTATACGGAGTATATTACTCCTCCAACATATTCTTCGTTAATGTAATAGTCAATGCTTGCAAGGTGAATGACCACGACTTAGGAGCTAGGACCCTGTCCTTAACTCCCTCTACCCTCCAATTTTTCAGATCTCACCACCTCTAACATCTTTCATATTTTCCCTCCTTACAAAATGAGCTTGTTAAGTCTACAAGAAAATGGCACCCCTAATGATTTAGGCACCAAAAACAAGTACACCAGGCTGACTTCTGAGCTTGCTGAAGATCGTAATGACGGGACGGACCGGCTACGTCGTAACGAAAGCCGAGCCAAAACGATACGTAAATATGTGCTTGCTTGTGCTTTCTTTGCTTCTCTTAACTCTGTTCTTCTTGGTTATGGTACGTTTTCTTAGTGACATACATTGTTTGACTTTTAATGTTTTGTCATTGATATCATGGATCTTACAATGCCCACGTAACTACGGTGTGTTTTACAACTGTTTTGTTTGCGAGACTAAATAAACTCGAATGAGTCCGTTGTATGCTCCGTATATAACAACTTTATTTAAACGAAGCTATTACATTTGCTTATAGACCAATATGTTAGGGACTAAATTGAAAATAATGTAGCTTTATTTTAAACGGCAAAATACCGACAGTTGAAGAAGTACGAGAGAAATTATATGGCCAAGTGTCGACTTTTTTAGTAGATGTATCACCTACTCCCCCATTCGAGTCCAATTGTACCCGGCCTACCGCCTACTATTTTCGTGAGAGAGATTTTGAATTTATGGAACTACTGGACAAAAATTCTAAGGTCTATTGGGAGGATTATGTCACCGTTCTCTCTAACCAATGAGAATACTTGAATTTTATAAGTGCCTAGTTTATTTTAAAGTATCTAATAAAAAAAATAAACTCCGTATGAAAGTTTCCAATTGGCTACGAAGGACACTAGCGTGATCCTCTCGGTGCACTTAAGAATTTCTCACTGTTGGATTTGAATAGAGGAACTAGTAATCCGCAGTAGTGCTTGTAAATTGTAATATTATTGCTATGTCCTCTGCATTAATCAATAGTACAACAGTGGTCCATGATCATCTACATTGAAGTTTGTTTTCCCAGATGTGTCATAGTAGTTAGTTCTGTCTGTTACTGCGCGCCATAGTCGATCACTGCTCGGACATTGTAGAGGTTTAAACGCTAGAATTATACTCCTTAGTCCTTACATAGTTACATTGCGCCTTCACTCTGTGGGGTTGTTGCACCTTATTTAAGTTTAAGACTTTTGGGGGAAGGAAAGGAAGGGAAACATATTCCGCAATCTGATTTGTAACTTTGGGTGGATTTTGGGGGGCATCAAAGTGTAAAACCATTAAACTGACCTTAAAAATTAGTTAAGCGTTTGGCTGAGAGGGTCGTCTCACATAGTATTAGAGTCGAGATGGGCCAATGATCCGCAAGTCCAAGATTGATTCCTAGGAACCTCTTACTCTTGCTAGTGAGATTGGAGCACATATTATGAGTGTGCTTATACATTATCTACTCTTCGGACCAGATCAAAATTATTCCACCATAGGAAATATCGGGAAGAAAACTATTGATTCATTTTTCGTCTCCCTTACGTTCTTCCCTAGCTCCCCTCATCGCCTTAGAAACACTGAAATAAATATTCAAGGGAGGAAAAAAACAGAACAAGGGATTCAAAGATAGTTGCCATGAGATCATTTTTCGGAAGAACTGCTAATCATTTATATCCTCGTAATAATTTGAAACTAATCGTCTCTCTCTCTTCATATGCAGATGTCGGAGTGATGAGTGGAGCAATTATATTTATCCAAGAAGATCTAAACATAACAGAAGTACAAGAGGAAGTTCTAGTAGGCTGCTTGAGCATTGTATCTCTATTTGGCAGCTTAGCAGGAGGAAGAACATCCGACATCGTTGGCCGAAAATGGACCATTGCCTTAGCAGCAGTAGTTTTTCAAGCAGGTGCAGTTGTCATGACCCTTGCTCATTCGTTCGAGATGCTAATGGCTGGCAGACTCCTAGCTGGGATCGGAATTGGTTTTGGGGTAATGATTGCTCCAGTGTATATAGCCGAGATATCACCAGCGGTTAATAGAGGATCCCTCACTTCGTTCCCTGAAATCTTTATCAATTTCGGTATCTTACTTGGTTACATTTCCAATTATGCGTTCTCGGGTCTTCCACCAAGTCTAAGTTGGAGAGTCATGCTTGGGGTTGGGATTTTGCCATCCGTCTTGATTGCAGTCGCACTTTTCATAATTCCCGAGTCACCTAGGTGGCTAGTGACCCAGAACCGTGTTGACGAGGCAAGATTGGTTTTGTCAAAAACGATTGAGGACGAGAAAGAAGTGGAGGAACGGCTTGCAGAGATACAAATTGCTGCCAAAAATTCTAATGAAGATAAAGCGGTTTGGCTTGAACTACTATGTCCATCGCCAACTGTTTTCAGAATGCTCGTTGTAGGAATCGGGATCCAGTGCTTTCAACAGATCACAGGAGTTGACGCACTTGTATATTACAGTCCCGAGATCATTATGGAGGCCGGGATTGAAGACAAGACTAAGCTCCTGGCAGCGACAGTTGCAGTGGGAATAACAAAAACCGTCTTCATATTAATTGCGATTCTGCTCATTGACAGAATTGGTAGAAAGCCTTTGCTATACATAAGCACGATTGGGATGACCGTCTGCTTATTTGGGTTAGGCACCACATTATCCTTACTTCAAAAACAACAGTTCGGAATTGTTCTGTCAATTCTATTCATATGTGGAAATGTAGCATTCTTCTCTATAGGGATTGGACCGATTTGTTGGGTTCTAAACTCGGAGATATTCCCGTTGAGATTGAGGGCACAAGCAGTAGCTTTCGGAGCAATGGGGAATAGGGTTTGTAGTGGTATCATTGCCATGTCTTTTCTGTCGATGTCGAGTGCCATCTCTATGGCTGGGACATTTTTCACCTTTGGGGTTGTTTCAGCTGTCGCGGTTGTTTTTGTTTTCACGGTTGTTCCTGAAACAAAAGGGAAATCACTCGAGGAAATCGAGTCACTATTTGTGAACAAGTTTGGACAGAGTGGTGACGGAATGGAGCTGACTGACAGTAAATATTTCGTGCAGAATAGTGAATCAGTTCAGGTAACTTATGATGATTGAATTCTACATTGAATAGTTTTCACAGTAATTCTTTATGTAAGTTTACTAACATAAATTATGTACTCTTGAAATTGACTAAGTTAATATTTATGCATTGTGCAGGTATGATAGGCTCAAAACATAAGAACATACTTTTCCAATCCACCTATTCTTTACGTTTTCTTTTTCCGGTGATTCATGAGAACTTGACGTTTACCTTCTGGATAAACCTTTTTGTGCTCAAATTCCCATTGAAGACTTTTATACCGCAGTTACATGTGCTCTCCTAAAAACGATTCAAAGGTAAATGTAAGGAATTGAATCAGATGGATTAATAGCATGGACATTTCTGGGTAAAGCGTTCTTTTTGGATGAAGTTGATAACTGGAAGCAAATTGGCAATGATCGAACGGAGAAGATATTATTATAGCATAGGACAAGATAACATATTGTCATTCACACAGTTGTGAGATTGTGTATAGTAAAATTCAATTTGATTGAATTTGCAGAGTTAATAATGTACACTTATCATAGGCAAATACTATTATAATATCGATGGTAATGCAACTAACTCAAATTTTGTTGAGCATGTATTTATAATTTTTGAGCTTATACACGAGTTATATTATAAGTTTTTGAGCAAAATATTTATTTGGTGCAACTCAAAAACTTTACAACAATAATCAAAAAACTTTGCGACAAAACTCAAAATATATGGTCAAGCTTGGACTTTCGAGTTTCGACATTGGAGCAAGTCACGCTTGAGGGGGGGAGTGTGAACATTGGTTAAATAATTACTTGTATTAGTTAATACTCGTAGTTGAAGAGTTTATGGACCCGATGGAAAAATACTCAGTAGGGGGTGTATTGAGTATTTGAAAACTTTTTCAAATTTTCAAAACGAAATGATAACTTGTAAATTTTAATTATGAACTTATTGATTAAATTCGGCTTAAAGTTACACTGCTTAATGTTATAGTCTAAGAACTTGTATGTTGATACTGTGTAACCTCTGAAGTTATGGAAAAATTCACAATTATAAAAACAATAATACGAGCAATAAATTAAAGAAGACGCACCGAATTTTTAACGTGGTTCAGTCTCACACTCCGATACCTAGTCCACCTACTCTTATTAATTGTTTTATACCTGCTTTGGATTACGAAACAATTAATCACCCAACAACTTTTTTAGTTGTACAATTTACTTTCTATAGTTACAAAGAAAGTGAGATTGCCTCAAACAATTGTTCTTAAGTAGAATGGATTAGAGACGATTCAAAACACTATGAAAGCAAATAAACGACAAGCACAAAGGGTGACTAGAATTGGCCTTTTCGAAAAAACTTTTGCAAAAACACAAAGATGAACTTTTGAAAACGATTTGCAAAGTTGTATGAAAATACGAGAGCAAGTCAAAAAGTTTGTTTATCAAATTGAATTTCAAAGGCTATATAGGAGTAAAATCTCACGTTAAAAGTAGGAGTAAATGTTTCCTAAAATATTGCAAAACAGTTCAAGTATAAGTGTCGTTTTAGGAAACAACTACTAAAAAGATTTTAGAAATATTTTATCAAATCATATGGAATGAAATATATTTAGAGAATATTTGAAAATCCAAGTTTGTAAACTGATGGAAAAATATTTAACACCGAGAATCTTGGAAAATATTATTTTCGAAATCATTTGATAAATCTGGCCAAAGGTTACAACGATCAACGTTACAGTCTGACGACCTGTAACTTTGACACAGTAACTTCTGAAGTTATAGTGCCTAGACAGAAAGCTGATACTATAACTTCAACTGTTACGAGTCTTTCTTCCTTGTACGTTTATTTGACCCCTTACACAATCCTATCAAGACTTCTTCTTTTCTTCAACTTCTTGCTTCGATCTTTTGGCTAAACAATTATCTGCAAGTACACAACCACTAACATATCATCATAGAATTATGCGTAAATATAATAATTGACATCATCAAAATATCACACAAGGTGTTCTAACATTAATCCTTAGTCCTTACATATTATATGGCCTTGTTCAGTTTTTTATCATTTTGTATGAAACCTCCAAATTGTTTAAAACAATTAAACAAACATGCTC
>JAUEKU010170366.1:0-11241 GCA_032274805.1 Gypsophila paniculata
AAAGTTAAGGGGTATATTGTAGAATATAAAAACTGTAAGCGTATATCATCGAAAATTTAAAAAAGGGTATACCATGGAATTTACCAAAAAATTATTAATTAAAAGTGGTCTAAAAATGCTATTAACAGTTAAATGGCTGAATCCGGCAACTTGGTAGTGATTTGATGAAAAATTATCTTATTAGGTAGTTGTTTGAAATAAAAGTTATTAGTTAGTTTGTAAAACGTCGATTAAATTATCTCAAATATATTTATTGGAGGTTCTTTTTAAACCATTGAGTAAAAATAAGAGAACCAATTTATGCATGGACACCTTTTCACACGTCAAAATGCCCATGCATAATACATGGTTTTGATTATTTTGTTCATCCATTTAATTAAATCATTTTGTATTTAAAATAATCTGATTTTTATATATTTCAAACATATTTATTAGAGGTTTTATTCCATGAACCATTTAATAAAAACAAGTGACAAAATTATTCCTAAATACACTACCAACCACACGGTACATACACTCCTTCTACTCAATTTATTTTCAAACTTATAATTATTTTCTGGCACAAATATTTTGCATAACAAATTCTGATTATTTTCCCACCAAACCACATTCAAACTTCACATAAAAATTATCTAAACTTGGAACAAAGGATGAGGAGAAATACATCTCCCCATATGGTGGTTGTTGCAAGTTTTAGCATAAGATTTATCACCCAAATTTACCTATAAATACTGCACTTCTTTTACTCATTTTCCCTTTAAAAAATTCTGATAATTTTCTCTCTAAAACCTTCTCAAAACATTTCACAAAATTCTAGAATTTTACTTCATTTGGCCGAGACATATACAACCTCGTTTTCAAGTCGGGTTTATCATTCTCAAGTCGGGTTTTCAAAGGATTTTTCTTGGAGGATCTTAAAATACTTATTCCTATTTTAAAGTATGTTTTATAAGATCTTTACTACTATTTTAAAATTATTTTACATCATTTAGAAAGCATGGATAAAATGGAATAAGCATCGAGAACATGTTCACTAGTATGAATGCATTTTATATGTCATGAGTGAAATCTGATTATATAAATATTTTAAATTAATATTTTTGCACGAAATGAAATTATGGCATGTTCATATTAGTTTTGGGTATGAGTTCATAAATTAAAAATAAGAATTAGAAATGAAATAAAATTAATTCGGAATTTAAAAATTACATGTAAATCTGTTCTATTTTCACTCTTTTTTTCCAGTTCTGTCCAACGTCCGTTTTCTCAAAATATTTGTATAAAACTTGACGTTGGTCACTAAATTAAGGAGTTAGATCTATGAGTCTAGTATATACTCTTAAAATACTTTTGTCTAATTCATTATACTTTATTTTAGAGAATTATTTTCGTAACACCGCTCAAACCGAGTTAAATCTGGGAATGTTATGAAAGTTGAATTTTATTACCTGACGTCGAAATCTTTAAATGACCTAATTTTTGGCATGAACCTTTGTTTATGAGTCTCGTTGAGCTACACAAATTTACAAGGTCAATGGTTGGGTTGAAAGAGTCGAAAAATATTTAAAGATCAAAACTGCACAAAATTCTAGAATTCTGAAATGTTTGGTTTATGAAAATGAAGAGTCTTTGTTTATATATTCGATTTTGCATGAAATTATTTTATACCTAAAGTACGTATGAGACCTTAGAAGACCTTTGGTCATGTATTTAATATAAAGTTTCAATAATTAAAAATAATAATTAAATAAAAACGTAAGATGCATTGCATATAATTAAGTTAGGCATATACTAAAAGGCATTCATCATGACTTTAGGATTAGGAACTTATATTGATACAAGAACATTATCGTGTTCTGTAGACATCGGTTTCGTTGAGGAGCCCTTCAAATAAACGTAGGAGCTTACGTTGTGAGAAAGAAATTAATTCGAGGTAACGTAAAACTATCCTTGTGAATGGTTTGAATTATTTCAACGTTTGTTTTGAATGATTGAGTTGATTCTTTTGATTTGGATTTTGGATTTTGGATTTTGGATTTTGGATTTTGGATTTCGATTATGAAATATGATTTATAAAATGGTTTGTTTAACTTTGAAATTTGGATTTATGAACTTGATGTTCAAAGAAATTTTTATAAAACAAAGTTGAGTATTATTTCAAAGGTTTCGAGATTACAAAGTTATATTGTTTATTGGAAAACGTTTTCGAATGTTGGAAATATTTTGTAAATGGATTTGAGAATAAAAGTTTTGGAAATGGTTTCCTATTTTGAAAAGGACCTTAATCCATGGTTCGTATGATAGAGGTGTAGTCCATCCCAAGTAAGATGCGACGAGTTTAGCGTTGGGATTGTTGATCGCTTTCCCGTGTTGTGAGATCACCTCCTTGAGATGTGGGTCTTGGAAGGGTGCATGTACTTAAGTCTATCACTTCGATTTATTACGTAGTGTCGGGTAGCTCCCGCCTACGCAGGTAACTCTATCATGAAATTCATGGTGACGGATATGGTTATTCGAATGGTTTGGAAAGGAAAAGATTTCCTATGGAAATTGTATTTGGAGTATGGTTACTCCCATGGTTTACAAATAATTTATTTCGAAATGTTTACTTTCTTTCACTACTTATAAATATTTCTTTTGAATATTTATTTTATTTCATTATCTCAAAAGAAAGGTTTTGATTTCTAAAACTTTAAAGTTTTCAAGTTTTTGTTTCACTACGTTACTTAACCTTTGTGTTAGGGGGATCTTGGAAGGGACGTCGTCGCTTAAATTGGATTCCGCTGCTTTGCTACATTTATCGCTTCCGCAAAACATTATCAGTACTATTGTTGCTTTTGTAAGACGATGTTTTATTTCAACAATAATCCCATGATACATTGATCCACTATTTATGTTATTTATGTCGTAATATCACATGTTCAATAATTCGGGGTGTTACATATAATTCGTACTATAGGAAGCTAATTAGGTTTTATGTATTAATGTGTATTTCTGTTATTTGTGATGAAAATTTTCTGAATTTTTAAATGATTCAAAGTTTTAGAGACAAAGACTGATTGGGGTCACATTTTGATTAATATATGTGGGTTTGCTTTGTTGAGGAAATAATGACCTTTGACATTCGAGACAACAATAAAGTTATAGGCGAAAGAAAAGGAATACGAATATGTTGGGTCGCTTCAATTTACATGGTTGAGACAATCTTTTTATTATTAGAAAATCCATGAACGCGACAATGTATTTGTACATTATTTGTATCTTTTAGAGATATTTAGTTATGTAACGCGTCAATCAATTTACTGAATTGATCTAGAATAATATTAAACACCTCATAGGAAAGTAATGTATTAATCTCTCATACTACGAGGACAAATATATACAATCTTATGAAGTATTTGATAAATTTTCAGTCAAAACACATTATTAAAATTCATGTTGGAGTAATATAAAAAGAATTATTAAAACGATGTCAAAGAAAAAATGTACTCCCTCTTATCCATTTATTTCTTTACATTTACTTTTTCACATTTGTTGAGATACATTTTACACGACTAATATATTTTATTTTGCACTGATAATAATTACAAAAATTTGATATTATTAATGTACTCATAAAAACAAATCAAACAAGATCCAAATGACTATGTGTTTATCTTATAGATTGGTGGGAACATGGAATATTCTATTTAGTTGTGAATAGTGTAAAAAACAAATGTAAAGAACTTGTTGGATTAGAGGGAGTATACAACTTCTTAAGTTTACGCAAAGGACACCTCACTCATTTTGCAAATTGATTTGAATGGAAATTGAGTTCAAATTTCCTACTCCACACTCTATTATCAATAACACAAACTAGAGATATGGTAATGAGTAATGATTTGTACAATTTCAAAGCCCATGATAATTTATTATTATTACTTAAATTTATTTCACATAAACATAAGACACGATTCATATATATTTTACATAAGCATCAGAATACAAATCTCTTATTCTTTTGTAAGGCTCATTAGTACAGTAATATCGTCTTCACACTGGGGCAGAAGCGTTATTCTCATCTCCTGAAATCTACACAAAATCCAGCGACATATTAATAAAATTTGATTATATTTGATTATTAATAATATGAAAACGGTTGAAAAACAAATCAATTGTACCTTCGGTGGACGATCCATCCAAAAAAAAATGGTTATGGTTGGTTTCATGTCGTACAGAGTGTTAACGGCCGCCATTTGCACAGTTAAGAGTGTGCTCTTATTTTCCAAATTATGGGAGGTAGTATAATAATTAGGTCTTGTTTGTTGGCAGAGTTTATATTGCTAGCTTTATTTATAGTCCACGTTTACATATCAAAATTTATTTTTTTAATAATATCTGAATTGTTTGAGACATGAATCTTAATAGTGTTAAGATCACATCGATAGCGACAATCAATATCTTCCATATATTGATGATGCACCAACAAATTAATGTAAAGTTAAAATTTTTCAAGAATGAATGGAGAACGTAAATGGAGTAAGAAAATGAAAATTTCTCTTATTAGCGAAGAGATAAGGGAGAAGAAGGGTAATATGGGAATAAAAAATATAATTTTTAAATAAGTTATCCAAAAATTCAATTAATAGTTGAAATATTCTAAATAAATGGATGAATCCAACAACTAGAGAGTGTTTTGATGAAAAAAATTATCTTATTTGGTATTGTTTGAATAAAAAAAATTATATTTGGTTGTTGTTTGTAAAAAGTCGATTAAAATAGATAGTATTTTTTTTTTTTGTAATCTTTTCTCCTATGAGATACTTATTAAATTCACAAAAAAATGTTAGCAAGTTAGAATAACAGATGATATCAAACTTGATTTTCTATAAACTTTGTTACTATTGCATGTACTCGTGAAGACAAAAAAAAAATGAACTCATATGATTTAAAGTTTTCTTTAATATTGCAAAGACTAACAAAGATTGTCTACACCCATGATAGTGCTAAGAAGAAAATGACTACATTGGATTGCATTGATTGGAGGGAGTATATCACTCTAACAAAGAAGTTGTATTATTCTAAAACCTATCACTAGCCTTCACAAAAATGGTTGAGCCTTACAAAATCAACGACAGACTATATTCCATATTTGTTAATCGCTATTAGAGTAATGTTATTGCATTGACTTATTAAAAAAATAAGGGTACTTAAGAAAACTTCAATGTTACTTCAATGATCTTATAATTGATTTGATTTTGTTTCTGATAATCGTACTTCAATGAAAAACGAAGCTAATGTGTTAAACATATTGTGTTATTCTAACAACTATCTCACAAACAAATTGACGTATCATTTCGGTAAAGCCGTGAGGAACCTTTCAAATAATAAAACTTCTCTATTGATATAACACTTTAATTAGAGTGAAATTGTCTTGCAAAATTATTCACACATGTTAGAATATCATTTTTGTTATTCTAACAAATTTTTCTGGGACGTCTTTAATTAATTATATAAACAAGTTGACAATATTATTTTAGTATTGTTCGGCCAATATGAATTTCTTTGGACCTTTTACGTTTTTTTTAACGATCTAGACAAGTCCAACAGATGGGAGTGCTTTACATTGCCATTTTATGAAGATTTACATTATAATAATTTGTAATATAATTCGTACTATAGGAAGTTGATTAAGTTTTATGTGGCTAATGTGTATTTCTGACATGTGTATTTAAAGGTTTAGAGACAAAGCACTAGTATAGAATTGGCCATTAGCATCGGTTGTATATAACAATTGGCATCGGTTTCTAGGCTATGTCAATGTACGCGATGTATACAGAATGTTGACCACTGGCATCGGTTGTTGAACCGATGTCAAAAGAGACCATTGGCATCGGTTGTAGCTACAAACCAATGCCAAAAGTATGACTTTTGGCATCAGTTTCTAGGTAAATAACCGATGGCAATGGCATCATTTGTTTTGTAGAATACGGCCCTTTTAACAGCGGTTTTTTCCTAGCAATTGATGCCAATAGTAATTTTTTTTAAAATTTTTTTTATTAAAAATGATTCGGGTCACATTTTGATTAATATATGTAGGTTTACTTTGTTGAGGAGATGCCGAAAATAATGACCTTTGAAACTCGAGTCGACAATAAAGTCATAGGCCAAAGAAAAGGAAGAAGAATATGTTGGGTCTCTACTATTTACATGGTTAAGACAATCTCATTATTATTATAAAATCGATGAATGCGACAATGTATTTGTACACTATTTGTATCTAATTTTAAAGACATATAGTTATCTAACGCATCAATCAATTTACCAAATTTATCTTGGTTAATATTAAACACCTCATAGGAAAGTGATGTAATAGTATGTCATACAGCGAGGACAAATATATACAATCTTATGAAGTATTTGATAAATTTTGTCATAACTCATCATTAAAATTCTCGTTGAAGTAATATAAAAAGAATTATTAAGCCGATGCCAAAAAAAATCTATACAACTTCTTAAGTTTACGCAAGGACAACTCGCTCACTTTGCAAATTGATTTTCGTGGAAATTCAGTTCAAATTTGCCACTCACACTCTATTTTTTTAATAACACAAAAGTAGTAATTTGTACAATTGCAAAGCACATCATAAGTTATTAATATTACTACTTAATATTATTTCTCATAAGCATGAGACACGATGCATCTATACTTTACATAGGCATCAAAATACAAATCTCTTATATATTGCCTTCATACTGAGGCATAAGCATTATTCTCATCACCTGTAATTTGCACATAATCCAGCGACATAATAATAAAATAAGATTATATTTGATCAATAAATATGAAAACGGTTGAAAAACAAGTCAATTGTACCTTCGGTGGACGATCCATCCAAACGAAAGTGGTTATGGTTGGTTTCATGTAGTACAGAGTGTTAACGGCCGCCATTTGCACAGTTAAGATTGTGCTCTTATTTTCCAAATTATAGGAGGTAGTATTAGGTCTTGTTTGTTGGTAGAGTTTATATTGCTAGCTTTATTTATAGTCTACATTTAGATATCTAAAGTTTAAATTTTTCAATAATATCGCAATTGTTTGAGACAAGAATCTTAATAGTGTTAAGATCACATCGATAGTAACAATCAATTTCTCGAGAACTCATCTCAACCATTGATCAAGATAATCCAATGGCCAAGATAATATGTTAACAAGGGGGTTTGAACTCATGACCTTTGAGTCATAAGTATACACCATCTACCACTAGGCCACAAGCCATTTGTTGTTGATTTGCAATTTTATTTCTCATTAACACTAAGTACAGGGTATATATATCTTATCTCATTGATCAGGTACATTTCAACTAAACTCAATGTTCATTTTGATTACTCGTAAGGTACATTTCATTTATACATAATGTTCATTTTAATTAATCGTAAGTTACATTTCAATTATACATAATGTTCAATTTAATTAATCGTTGGATATAATTTAAATACACGTAAAGTTCGTTTTAATTACTCATAAGGTACATTTCAATTACTCATTATGTTCATCTTAATTACTCATAAGGTACATTTCAACTACACGTGAGGTTCATTTTAATATGAACATTATTTTAGTTTTATAAATTACGTCGTAATTATGAAAATTATGAAAAAGTGCAATTTTATCAAAATAATGAATTAATAAAAGATATATAAGATTAATAATGAAGGTGCAATAAAAGTTGATAGAAATATTTAAAACATTAAGCTGAACTTTTAATTTATGTTTAATTATAATTAAAAAACTTTTAGTACAAGAATTATTAAGTGGTTCAATGGTAAGGCAACCAACTTATAAGTGGGAGGTCATGGGTTCAATTCCCATGACAAACAATTTTTGAATTTGGTGTCATATGCCGGCGGTGGAGGGCCGGCGATAGCTCCGGCGGGCGTACGGTGGCTCCGGCAGGCGGCGGTGGTCAAGGGTGGTGGTCAAGTGGTGGTGGTGGTCAGTAAAGGTGGGTTGTTTCAAGTGATTAATGGTGGGTTAATCTTGACCATTGGATCTAAAGAATTGATGGATGAGATTGGTTCTCATAGTTCTCACTTAAGGGTAGTTCTCATGGGAACTCAACCCTATATATATAGACGAGATTAGTTCTCATGGGAACTCAACCCTATATATATAGACGAGATCAGGTGAATCGCTCTAAATATTTGAGTCCCAAAAGTATCACAGATTGTACGTAAAAATATCACAAAAAATAGACAAAAACTGTACATGCATGCCGGCCGGTTGGGGGCAGGCCCCCGGTCAACCGGCCGCACCACCTTTATTTTTTTTCTTTATCATGCAATCTCAGCCCTCCATTACTCTGATCCAATGGCTCAGATTGAGACTTAGGACTCAAAAATATGGGGTGGACTCATGTGGCAAAAATATATCATGTCAATTACTCTTTTTTTATTAGCTTACTAAAAATAAAATCGTAAGATTATTTTACACAAGACAAATTTAACTTATTGAGACAAAACTCGATCATATCATTGTTACTCCTCGTGGCAATCCCTTTTGTGGTGATGTTACTCGATGTTTAATTTTCATATACACATTATAACCAACTTTGAATCAAATACTTGACATTCGGATAATATGGCAGGAGGTATATATGGTATTTCAAGTTATATTTGACGTCGGTGTCAATCATAAGGTCCTGATCGAAATGAAAAATAGGATACATTTGCACGAGTATACATAAGTAGTAAGAGTGGGATGTACTATACGCACTATTAATTATATATTTATAACATAAAATGTTAGTGAATGCATCTTTCTAATATTAATTATTGATGATACATACGATGGTCGAATTATTTAGCTAAATTTTAGATTCTATCAATCCAATATCAAAGGGTACATGATTCTTTATATTATCACAAGATCACCTACATTATTCAAATAATCATAACCATATTAATATAATCTTGGTCACGTTACTCCCACCTTTGTGTAACTATATAAATCAATCCTCACCATTGTAAAATTGACATACATATCATTAATACTAAGATTTGTTCAACTCAATCAAACATTATTATCATTTTCATTCTATATCATTTTCATCATATTTCTATTTATATATTTCAAACAATTAGGGTTATATAAATAACTCATTAAGAAAATGTCTAGGAAAACCAATGCACTTACAATATTTATGTGTCTAATATTTATTTTAAGCATGTCTATAAGTTCAAATGCAAGAGTTTATAGGAGCATTTTACCTGCAATAAAAATTAGTGATATAAATAGGGTTTTAGAAGATTTTGGTTATGATGAATCCAAGCTAAAATATTATAGCAGAAGATCATTGCAAGAAGACCGTTACGCTCCTGGAGGTCCAGCCGGTCAACATCACTGATCGACTATGTTACTCAGACTCGACTGCATGTAAGTGTCGGGGTCAAACATATTCAGACTCTCGAGGATGTGCTGTCATGTCAAAACTGCATGCATGCATCAGCATGTAAACAGTTAAAATGAAGTGTCGGAGTAACAAAGCTGATCAGTATGATTTTTGCAACTAATAATATGGTTGTTTTATATGTATTGAGCCCATAAATAGCACTTTTTCCTTGTAAACATGAGGATTTTAGTGGATGTACGTAGTTGGTCATGAGCTTGCATTAGTGCAAAGCTAATCAAGCTTCAATTGTTTTTAATTTTATCTAAGAACTTTTTTTAGCTGCAAATGCTTCGTAGTGAACAATATTTTTTTAAGATAATGTTCGAGAAGAGGTTAGTAATTGCGGTTTACTTTTATTGGGATGTATTTTTACTCTCTAGATTTTCATTTGTATTTTTGATCAGCTTAACATTATTACATATCTTCTATTTCTTAGTGTAAAACATACAAATTCACATTTAAGACGGGTTATCCATCTTAATATTAAAACGGGTCAAATAATTAATAACTCATTGTATAAATAGGACAAATATTTTGATATTTTCTAGACATTTCACTTTTGTCTTATTCAACATATTTGACCCGTTTTAACATTAAAATGAATACGGAGTATATCATTTTAAAGATGATTTACTCTATAAAAGAAGACAGACCACTAGACACTGCACACATGTTAGAAAAATCGAATAAATAAAGCATATGAGATTTGACATACAAGATTCACCGTACCGCCAGAATTAATTTTGTCGTCTAGCCATATTATCCAACCTTCCAACTCAAATCTGAAAGTAATTGCCCATCATATTATTCTTTATTCATTAGGTAGAATCAGTAAGTTTTTTGTGAGATATACTGCATGTTTTTTAAAGAAAATATATTAATTAAAATATTAAAATAACTATTATTATATGTAAGAGGCCTCATAATAACTCTATTGTAAGACCGTCTCAGTTAAAAATTTGTGTAGCAGAATTGACTAGAATAATATTAGAGGATCATGCATATAATAGGAGTAGATGAAAATTTCTTCGGTCCACCGTAAGGACTATATCACCGACTTTTCTAGCCAATGGAAAAACCTTGATTCATTTTTTTTATTAGATAATTATATATTGTAAATTCCGATATTCGCATTGATTAAGAAGGACGGTGAAATGATCCTCACTGTGTACCTTACAATTTTTCATAATAGATAACCTAAAAAAGGACATGTCCTAAGGGACCTAAGATAGATTAAAGAAATCGATGGTCGACAAGCTTTTAGACTTTTAGTCATATCACAATCTCATATGACATGCTAGGGGACCATTACTAACCTAAATGAAAAATACATGAGAAAATTCATGAATTGCTAATTTTAGAGTACATTTCATAGAACAATTAAGTTTTGCTGATAAACAATTAAACATAGTCTATTATGGAATTTTGTTGCCATTAATATGTTAATGTGAAGATGGACCACAAATTGCTCCATATTTTAGTTTGATCAAACTTTTTGTTTTTTTATGTATACAAATTATATAATGAACCAATAAGTATAAACACGATGAGAAACTGATATTTTTAGATATATGTGGAATCCCATCATATCATTTCTATTGACAACGTCTTTTTTTTTTTATCACATATTCACATCACAAACAAACACATGAAATAAGTTAATCATAAGAGTTAGTTAATCCTAAATGTCAATTACATAATACGAACGACATTTGTGTTAAATTTGAGAGAGCGGGCCTGGCCATACCCGAAGTGGTAGAGTGTGTCCGAATAAAGTCCTATGGAACCAACCTTTCCTAAAACCAATTGG
>JAUEKU010170377.1:0-11240 GCA_032274805.1 Gypsophila paniculata
ATAATAATAATAATAATATATTAATAAATAAAATTAATATTCATTAATATAAGATTATGAAAAATAAGTTGATAACTAAATGGAGTTGAACTGAACTGAACTGAACCGAATGGTGCTGTATTGAACTGAACTAAACTGAACTAAAATTAAATCCAAAAGAACAGAGCCTAATAGACGGGACAGGTCGGACCGACATAAGGCGACCTGCCACCTCAACTCATGAGTCATTACTTATGACCCTACAAAAACACAGCACACAAATAGCAAATCCACGTTGCAACGATTGGCGTCTAAAAAAACTCCGAAAATAACAAACCACGCAACAATGACTAGCCACGACGACACCACTTGACTAGTAAAATAACAATCCACCACAACAATAATAAAATAAAAAAAAAAGAAAAAGAAAAAGAAAAAAACGAAACCCTAATTCCCAAATCAATTCAATCGATTTCTAATTCCATCCTTCACCTTTCTTCAATTCATTCATCCTCCTTATAATTCCCATCATTTCGCACATGAAACCCTAATTTTCCCCTTCAATTTCCCCCAATTTTTGTTACAGTGCTTAATTTGTCGTTTTCTAGTGTAATTGAGTGATTTCGACGAATTAGTCTCCAATTAACGGTAATTTTTCATATATAATTGCGTTAATTTATCGTAATTGAGTTAATTTTGTTTAATTTGGTGTTAATTTTGTGAATTTTGTGTTTTGTAGGATGAAGTTGTAGAGGTGGAGATTGAGGTTTTGAATTATGGGTAGTAGTGAGACGGATAAGGCAGCTAAGGAGCCAAAGGCGGCTGCACCGGTGTGATTTCGATGCGATATCGTCGTTTCGTTGTTGAATTTTTGATGTTTGGTTTGAGTTTGTTGTATTGGATTGGATGCTTTTTTTATTGAATATAATTTTGTTGTTTTAGGAGCAAGGTTCGGCCACCAGCACCTGTACTGTTAATGCTGAGTGGTCTGGTTATCAGGTTCGTGTCGTAATTGAACTGTATTCGTTATTTGGATTATTATTATTATTACTCGAATGTTGTTGTTGTTGTTGTTGTTGTTGAGGTATCTTCTCGTGTGTGTGGGCCATTGTCTGACATCGGTAGAGTTAGGATTAAAGTGACAGACATGTTTATTAGTTAGTGGGCTACTTCTCGATTGGTTTTAGGATGAAATCTCAGTTGACTCGTGAGTCTGTCTGCCTCAATTGTTCTAAAAATGGGCTGTGGAGGATACAACGTAGGTATTTTGTAGTTTTGTCTATTGAGCATAGAAGCGTCTGAATTAATGGATTTGTGCAGTTTAGAGGAAACTTTGAAGCTTTTTTATTGATTTTGAATGACGGAGTGTTGTGTTGTTTGGAGTGTGATGGTTCCATCTTGGGACTTTGGTGACGGGTATTGAGTAGGTAGTTTGTTTGAGAGGCGATAGTTTTGTGATTTATAGCGTTTTAGCTCTGATCTACGATGAAACGAGGTGATTCAGTTTTTCATTGTTTGACAGGCATATGCACATATTCCCCCACCCGGGTTCATGGCTTCCAGCCCCCAAGCCCACCCTTATATGTGGGGTGTTCAGGTATGTAGGGTATCATATACGGTCTTATTGGTTGCTCCCCAATTTTATACTTTTCTCATTTTACTTCATCAATACTTGGATCGATCGTTGCTTGGTGGTCTATCTTCTCTAGTCGTATCTCAAAGTTTTATTTCAATGCAGATTCGATCTCTGGCACGCGTCATTTTAGCATTAGCAGCGCTGTTTGGTGCTCATAAGTGCTTATTTTGCTTCTTATGATAGTATTTATTCATATGCAGCATATGATGCCTCCTTATGGTACTCCGCCCCATCCATACGTAGCCATGTATCCTCATGGTGGTGTGTACGCACACCCATCAATGCCTCCGGTATAAACATTTATTTTTGATTAATTGCATCGTTGTCCTTTTGCCAGGACGTTGTATTCTAATGACTTAACTTTCATATTCCAGGGTTCGTATCCTTTTGCACCATTTGCAATGCCTTCTACAAATGGCATGGCCGAGGCTTCAGTGAGTTGCTAGCATTTGTTTATCCCAGTTATAAATGTTAAGTTTATCAAGCAAGAAAATGAAGATTTTTTTTCTGTGTAGGGAAATACTCACGGAAGTGCAGATGCAGACAATAAGCAGCCTGAGGGCAAGGAGAAATTGCCAGTGAAAAGGAGAGGGAGTCTAGGTAGCTTGAATATGTTGACCGGTAAAACTAACAAAGAAGGTAAACCAGCGGCAACTGTCACTAATGGCGCCTGCTCCAAAAGGTAAGCTGAAGTAGTTTTGATATTTTCAAGGAGATTGTGTAGGGTGAATTTAGAATAGTCGTAAAATGAAACATTGTTTTGTTTATTTTCTTGTTGCGTGGTCTTTCTTCTTGGTTTTTGTACACAGTGGCAGTCTAGTAGGCCTTGAAATTCAGAAATTAGCAATCTTTTGTTGCTAAAAATAGTTATTTTTTCATCAAAAATTTGCTTAGGTGCAGATTTGTATTTCTGAAGGTTGTTTTATTTTGTTCTCTTTATCATCCTCCTGGTTGTTATGAGTATATTCATTGCTGGTGCTAGTTTACACTTCCATTCTCCAAAATCAGGCTGTGCTGTCACTCCTTAACTACACTGTTATATCTCCAGTACGTGTGGTAATTGCTACCTATTAAACTGCTATTAGTATTAGGAATATCTATAAGATTAGTCCATCGGGATCTGCTTGCAACTTTAGATGTTGTTTTGGCTGATTGAAATGTGTTTGTTATGACAGTGCTGATAGTGGGAGTGATGGTTCAAGTGAAGGAAGTGATGCAAACTCTCAGAATGTAAGACTTCCTGAATCATAGAACTCGCCTTCGTTCATATATAGTATATTTTTTGTTTCTTCTACATATTTGTGCATGTAAATAACAAGCAGACTTTACAGTGTAAGAGGGAAATCTTTTTAGATTTAAGTTCGTGAAAAAGCCAAATATGGATTATGATATTTACAAAGCCCATTAATTGGAAATCCTGCCGAAAATTCTTGTTACGTTCTGATTGTGGCATTCACGTAGATGATCGATAAGAGGAGCATGACTATGGTTTCTAAAGGACAGCGCGGGAAACTTTAGTGTGATTTTAGGGGGAAAAATCACATTGTGATGCTTCTGCACCCCTGAGCTAACAATGCTTAAGCCAAATTTCATGGTTAAAAATAACAGAAAGTAAACAATATCCATTTTGTGTGTGTAACAACTGCTCCTCTATCAATCAGACCTGAATATTAAAAATGTTTTAGTGCGCGATGTCATGATCGTTTTTGTTGAACTCTAACTTCTCAATGCAATTAGTGTAATACTGCACATCTTAAATACATTAATGGCATATAATCGCCGATTTATTTATTTTTAATGTCTGTTTCCTCAAGTATCTTGAGTGGATTTATCTTGATTGGATTTATGGCATATAATTGCTGATTTGTCAATCTTCGAGTTTTGACTAGTTTTTGTAATTACCATCTTCCGTTTGTCACCTACATGCTTACACTCTTATCCAACAGTCTTTTGACATTCTCCGTTAGTGTCTTTGCAATCGCTGCTCATGGTTTGCCATGTTGATTTCAACAGGACTCGCCCATGAAGTCCGAGGGAAGACAAGATGTTGGAGAAGGTTATATGATTAGAAATTTAATTCTGACGCAAGCGTTAATGCTTTTGGTTTTTCTTAAGTGACTTAAGAAGCATGTCTTATTCGTTGCAGTTGATGCGTCTCAAAATGGTAATTCCACCCATGCTACTCAGAATGGTGTGGTAATACCTCACACAATGGTGAATCATGCGATGGGTGTCATGCCAATGGCTGGGCCTGGTGCTGTCGCTGGGCCTGCAACCAATTTGAACATTGGTATGGATTACTGGGGTGGCCCTGCTTCATCACCCATGCCTGCACTGCGGGGAAAGGTTTCTGCAGCTGTTACTGCTGGATCACGGGATAACTTGCAGTCACAGCTTTGGTTACAGGTTTGATTATCACTGTCGCTGTTCTCTTATACTGTTTCATTGAGCATGCTTTAGTGAGCAGTATAATTTTGTAGATACATTCTTTTGTTAATGGTCATAAATGCGAAAATCTCGAGATTATTACTTCTTATTTCATTTTGATTTTAAGGTGATTGTCAAATGTGACAGCCAGCGTGGTCCCTTTTGTCTCGTCTCCAACTTATTGTTGAATTTCATAGTGTCTAATCGTCGAACAGTTATTCGATGCACTACTAAGTTTTTCCGTGAAGTTTTGGTAACCCACTTGAAATTTCTGCTGGTAAAATTACACATAAGCTTCCTCAGAAGTTTAGAACTATTACATTGAAATTCAACGTTCTTTCATGAGTTATCATAGATTTAGGCTTTGAATTAATCCTGATTTTAAGTTGCTTAGGTGAAATAGCTTGTCTCTGTAGAGGCTGCAGCTGCTGTGTATTTGTTTCTACCAGACAAACGTCAATAATGTTCTCTTAATTATTTTTGTTTCTATCTCGTTCAGGGGTTTTGCATGTCATCCTGCTCTAATCACATCACTTTGTTCTTATACTTTGTTGACATCCCTCTTACAGGATGAGAGGGAACTTAAGAGACAGAGACGTAAGCAGTCTAATCGGGAATCTGCACGTAGGTCAAGATTGCGTAAGCAGGTAAGGCTTACCTCTGGCTAGCATACCTATTGTGAAATACGAGTTGCTTACTCTACTTATAGATGGATGAGAGACTTATGTCGATCTTTATGTGTACTTGCAATTAGGCTGAATGTGATGAGCTGGCCCAGCGTGCTGAAGTATTGAAAGACGAAAATGCCAACCTTAGATCCGAACTTAATCGCATTAGAAACGAGTATGACCAACTCATGGCAGAGAACCATGCACTTAAGGTGAGTTTCGGTGATCAAGTATGTGCAATTATTATTCCCCCTATTTTATTTAGATTGTCCTCGTTTGACTTTGATGGTCAATCGATATCAGCAGTGATTATTGATTTCTCAAAATATACGTGTAGATACAATGTAAACTTTTCACGCTCAATTATAACCATAACAAAATTTTTAATGAACACAACAATTGTTTGAGTGATGTTCTTAAGTGAGTAAGTTTTGTGATAGACCATCTTTCACTTTCAAATTAAAAGACAGGTAGCAATGAACCTAAATTAAATAGGCGGCTAGAGTGTAATTTGAGGTGGTTTTTCGCAATTTATTGTGTGTGAGATTGTCTTTTTTGAGACTTTCCTTTCTTAAGTTATCATTTAAGATATATGTAAATCGTATGTGGCTCTATTGTGACATATAACAATGCTCTTGTTCAAACCAAAATGTTAATTCTTTCCGGAGGACTTCACAAACATTAGGGTTATATATTAAATTCACTTTTAAAAACGACTATTGGGCCATTGGGGTCAGTATGAATGGGATGGAGAAAGTACTTGGATAATGTTTGTGGTATATGTCGCTAGTATGGAGTCGTATCACGTCTAATTTGCGTCAAAAAAAATTCATTTTTTTGGTCTGGAAGTGGAAAGTTCGGTCATGTCAAGTAGCTTATTTTTATGATATTACTGTATGTATGTGGTATGCCTATTGCTCAAATTGATCAACATTGCTCTACCCATGCAGGAACGACTTGGTGAAGCTCCGAAAGATTTAGGATCTAGCCCACCTGAACTTCGCTTGGCTAATGACACTCGAGAAATCGTGACAAACGATCACACATAGAGTATAATCTAACCTAGTCACTATTGGTAAGCCTTATAATGCCACCTCCATTTCCGTCAATAAGTGCAATTGTTTAAAATTCCACTCACAGCAAACGACGAATAAAACTTGTTGACCGAGATAGAGGACGTACGTAGCAATCAGTGTATAGTCATTGTTTGCCATAACCTGACCTTTTTGTTACAGGATTTAGTTCCTCATATCATTTTATATTGGCAGACTTTAATAGTCGGGAAATGGTGTTAGTATGCCGTGTTTGAAATTTGGTGGCATGCCCAAAATCCCTTTGTAATATTCCTAGATTAGGCAGCGGAATTTGTATTTATTGAGAAGAGTTGATCATTTTATGTGTGGTTTACGAAATAGTGTAAACCCCGACGAATGTAATCATGTATTTTTATGAGTTATGTACTCCGTATTATGGTTTTGCCATACTGTTATTAGTCGACGCGCCATGATAATTATCTTTGTCAAATAGCTACGCCTTGAACTTTCTGTGTTATTCACACTTGTCGACCTGTATCGAGTGGGACATGGTTTTGAACTGTCAACATACCGTAAGTGCTTTAATAATTTATCTACACATTTATTACGGAGTTCTTGTTAAGTGGCTAATTTAGCCTAAAAAACTCGCTTTTCTGCGAATAATGTAAAAAAAAATAAAATTGGATTACATTTGACTTTCTACTTTCTAGTAAACGAAACTTTATTAATCATTTTAGAATTGAATATATTTACGATTCTATCAGGAGAAAATTTTTACAAATATTCAAAAATCAAAATCAATACAGATACTCGGCCAAACAATTCCAAAAATTTTAAATTCATGAAATCTCCGAACTTACATTTTAAACAATTGAAAATAATTTTAAATATAACACACATTGTAATAACAAGACCATATATTTGATGTAATATATCATACGTTAAGGTTCTGAGTATTTAGGTAAAGTTTTTGAGCTCTATTTACAAACTCCTACAAAAGCTCAAAAATTTTATAAGAAAATTCAAAAACTTGATGATTTGAGATAGTACATCAAATGTATAATCCTATTTTTTCACATTTGCAAAGTTAATCACACAAATGAGACATTTATTTCGTGTTGGTAAACTTTTATATTGTAAGCTATAAGAATTTAAATATATGATCAAAATATACTCCCTCCGATCCATCCGTTTCTTAACATTTACTTTTTGACACTATTCACAGCTAATGAGAATCTTCATTATTCTCGACAATCTACAAGATAAAATATAGTCATGTGGGATCTTGTTTGATTCGTCTTTGCGAGTACATTATTAATATCTAATTTTTATAATTTTTATTAATGCAAAATAAAAGATATTGATCGTGTAAAATGTGTCTCGGCAAATGTGAAAAAGCAAACGTTAAGAATTGGGTGGATCGGAGGAAGTAAAAGTTTATTTTAAAAAAATGCATTCACTAGATTACATTTTTGACACACGTATTGCGTAGACAATAATACGTTTGAAATATCATCCCAAAAAACGGAGAATAAATGTACCATTTGGGTCAATTTGGGCAATAACAAGACTGTACATTGGATGTAAATATGTAATACATTATATTTGAGGTTTTTTAATATTTATGTAAAATTTTTGAGTTCGGTTTATAAATTACCACAAAAGCTCAAAAATATTATAAGAAAACTCGGAAACTTAGACATTTGAGTTATTACATCAAATGTATAATCCTATTTTCCCAATTTAGACACACTAATTCTTGTATGAGTCTGTCTTATAATAATTTATTGTAAGACCAGTTGATTTGTAACTATTTATATGACTTTTTTACGATAATTGTGACCCCTTAATTTCTTAGCAAATTTCATAATGTTTGTATTCATTTTATCGATGATAGTAACCACTTTTCCCTGATAACCACTTTCATACTTTTTGCCTATGTATTTTGTGTATTTTATCCTCTTAAATCTTACTTGTACCAATGATCCGACAATAATGTATTGTGAGACGGTTTTACAGGAAAAGTTAATAATTTGGGGAGGGAGTAGTAGACTAGTAGTTGTTCACAACTCCCCACATAATCAAAATTCTTAAAGAATCCAAAAACACCAAAACCAACAAGTTACTACAACTCCTATTACAAACACACACATCATATTTCTCTATTTCACACCAATTGAAATTCCTCCAACAACTTCTTTCTAGCATTCAATTCAATTCAATTAATCAACATACCTATCTCTCAATTTTTTTAAAAAATTTTTGCTATTATAATAATTATTACAATTTTGTAAAAAAAGAAGAGAAAAAAAAGATGCAAATATCAGGTGCAATAAGTGATGCATTATTACTTATACCTTCAACAACAACATGTTTCTGTCCTTCTCCTGTTTTCAAAAATTCTCATTTTTCCCCTCATTACAAAGTATGTTCCTTTTTATTTTATTTTTCGAGGAATGTAACGGGCCGTCTCTTTTGGACAGTATCTTCAACAGTCTTGTCCACTAGAGTTCAATGTATATTTGTTTATTCGATTGTGAGAGGAGAAAGAGTGACGGTTCAAAAGAGACTGCCCGTAACATTTCTCATTTATTTTTTTATAGATACCCATAATTTTATATTGTATTTAATTGTTTTATTTTGTTAATTTTACTTGGTTTAATTGAACAATAACCCATGTAATTGTTTTGGTATGCAAAATGGGTTTGATGGGTTTTGTTTGTAGGTGAATTTATTGAATTGGGTAGTGATTAAAACTGGGAAATTGCAGGGAGAATTTATTGGCAGAGAGATTTGAGAAGCATAAATTCTTATTTAAGACGGGTATATCCACGGGTCAAGTAGTTAGGATTAGACAAAAGCAGAATGCAAATGGAACCACAAAAGGCTTGTCTTTATATACACAATTGGGATGCTACTTCACCCGTTTTAAGCTTAAGACGGATATACCCGTTAGGGAGACTTATTGTTAGAGAAGATGATTGAAAGCTGTCAACTTTGGAATTAGGGAAGTTTGTATTAGATCTAGGTATCAATTTTAAGGGACTAATTCTAGTGTGAGACTGTTGTATAGGTACGACGGTCTGTTTGGGTCTAAAATATGGCCATTGTAATGTTTATTAATGGTCACTGTTCGAAATAAGTATAATGGTGTCTGATTTTAGTAGCAATCAGCTAGTCGTATGTGTACAATGGTCTCATTTGAGGTTTCAAGTCATTTGTGCTAAGTTTAATGTATGTCAATCGACATTTTAAGCTCTTAATAGAGAGTTGTTGCCTGTCTTGCTCTTGGTTGAGGAGTAAAGTCGGACCGTCTTATACTCTTAGATTGTAAGACCAGTAATGAACGAAGTCATATTACATGAGTAGGTTTTTAAATAGTTAAAGAAATTCGTCGTATACAATTGATCGTATAATAACTTTTTATAGACTTTACGTACGTTGAGATTGTTGTAGTAGGGATTGGGGACTGCTATATTCCTTGTGCGTTGTGCTCAAAGCTTAAATGAATTATTGTTATTCTGTCGGTCATGCCGTGTATTTAAGTTGGAGTGAAAGAGAAAGGGTCGATTTCTGCTGGGTTGGAGGGAAGTAAAAGGATCCATTTTCTGTCGTCCTAGGCTCCAAGTCATTGTACATTTCCCCGACCATATTTGCAAGGAAAGTGTATCTAAACAAGCCTTAATCTTTTGGTAGTCTACGTTAAAGCTAGGTCTATAAGTGTGATGTTATTCCATATTGGAGTATATTTTATTGAATACTCACGCTTCTCTTGTGTAGTGGCACTTTTTTTTTTTCAAATCTCCTCTCCTATCGTGGTCTATAACTCTTACAATCCATGACATCTTAGCAACTGTTTACTGACTGTGGAAATTGACCGGCTTTTAGAGAATATCTTAGCAACTATCTGTCATCAGAAGATTTAAACTCTCAAATAAGAGTACCGTTGAGATTACAAGAACCCGGAATGGATCCTCTTGAAGTAGGGTCTTGGGCTAAGCTATATTCGCTATCTCACATCTGAAAGCAGTCAATAGTTGTCAGTTTTCCGGAAAAAGTACTGCTGAGGTTACAATAAATGCAAAACTAGCAAGTTGATTCCCCATGTCTGGTGAATACATGGAAAGTAATTGATTGTATTTGTATGACAACCTTTGCCTGAAATAGACGTGTTCAGAGGTCGAGCGTATGCGTAATGAATGAAGGGTTTACTGTGAGAGGAGTTGCATAAGAGTTTAACTTGTACAGTGGTACTCCCTCCGATCCATCAATTTCTTTATGTTTGCTTTTGGATCGGGGTTTTAGGAGAGCACCGAGCACAAAGTAGTCTTTGATTTGAATTTATAGCTCAAAATTTTAACCTGAATCATCCTAAAAAGGCAAATCCTCACTTGGATCTTACACTGCAGAGCTGCCGTTCACTTTACATTGGAAAGCTTGCCGCGGGGATGCATAAGAGCAAGTCAAAGGAATTTATGGTGAGAGCATCGAATCAATTCGGAGAGAATGTTTCACCAATCGCTCCTGTTCACTTGGAGTCTCCAACTGGCCAACTGTTGACTCAAATTCTACAAACTCATCCACATCTTCTCCCTGCAGCTATCGACCAGCAGCTTGAGAATTTGCAAAACGATCGAGAGGCTCAAAAGGAAGAAACTCCGTCATCATCCCAAGGCCTCTCGCTCTACAGGTTCTTTCCTGATGCCTGCCATTGTTCACGTTTTAATGTTGTGTTTTATTAGCGTTCATTTATCACTTGCTTTTTACGAAGTACTTCATTTCTATAAAGCTGGCAAAAGTTAACCTATCCCATACCGCCTAGAGCCCAACCCATAGAACCCAGGAATTGGGCTGACCTATCTGAATTTGAATCATTAAGCAATCAACCTAATTTGTCTTGCCCAACCTGAACCTGAAATCGACTCGTAATGATTTATGATTCGTAACTGACTTTAGAGCTCAACCTGTTGTAATTTTATCCGCTTTTTAAGCGAAGCTAATACTTCGAAAATTGCTCACTGTTATATTCAATTCATTTTTTTGGTTGCGTATTTGTGTATGAATCAGGAAACTTTTGCGTTAGATAATAAGGTTGTTCATTGCACCTTGCTGACAAAGTTTGGATTGTCTTGTATAAGACCGTCTGATCTTATACCCCTAATAAAACAATCTCACATTTGAAGCTAAAAGAATCACTCACAAATTATAAAACACATTCATTTTTGGAATTGGCTATTTTGTATATTAGTATTATAATCATCGGGCTAATGTTGATGTGAATCACTTACAATTGTGCTGACACGAAGCATTACGGAGTATTGTGAGTTTGTTTGACCTTACTCAGTCAAATGGTCATTTTTCAAGAACTACTGTTCTCCCAAAAGTTTATCTATTCATGGAGCACTTAGTGTCGTTCATTGACTTTGTATATCTTCAGGAGAATAGCGGAAGTCAAAGAGAAGGACAGACAGAAGGCCGTGGAAGAGATATTATACT
>JAUEKU010170388.1:0-11239 GCA_032274805.1 Gypsophila paniculata
ACAACGTATCTCAGCGACTTTTCTTCGGTATGATCTCACTCTATTTCGATCTAATTTCTAATATTATCATTTCAATTAATTAATGCCCACTTTTTGTTACGGTATATAAACCTATTATCGGACCTCAACCCATCGTCTTTTTAAGGTTTCTTTTTTTTTTTTGATGGGTTGTTTAAATACATTTTGATTGTGTAATTACATTATGAAAGGTGTTTATTTTAATTGAATTTTGTTGTTGGTGGTAAATTTTGTTGACAATGTTTATGGTTTTATGATTGATTTGGTTGTGGTTTATTTTGTTTGAATATTGATTTGAGTAACTCTCCTATAGGACCGTCCTGTGAAAAGAGAAAAATCCAACATAAAACATAGGGGTTGGGGTTGTTGTTGTTATGGACCCGTCTTATCGTATAGGACGGTCTCGTACAACAATTTGTGTATTAGCTTGTTTGAATGAAAGACTCTACTTTTTTTTTTTAAGTAAAAGATTGGTGTAATTTGTTTGGATTTTAGCTTTCTAAATATGATGATGATAGTGGTAGCTACTATGTACTCCCTCGTACTCGTTATGTTTCAGTCATTTGTTTACCTTTATATTGTGGGAACAAGTACAAATTGACCATTTTCTTTGAACGGAAAATAGGTTTCATTGACTTATTGGTCAAAATCACTAGACGGTGTCATTCTCATTCCCCGTAGTTGGTTTTTAGGGATCAAATAATATGTTTATGCAAAGAAAAGGAGCGATTTATATCATTCTAAAATACAAGGGTAAACAAATGACTGAAATAGAGGTAGTTATATAGGGATTAGTATAGTGCTTGAAGGTGTTGCGTTTCTTGCAAAACTTAGTATAGGGAGTTGACCGCCTTACGAGAGGTGCAACATTTGCTCAAGAAGAGCAGAGAGATTTAGGGTGGTGATAGTAATCAATGATACTGTTGCAGTCTCAATCTAAGTATCTTCTCCAGCTCCTTACTACTCGCCTTCAAAAGTAAGCCTTTTCCCTTCCTAAATTGTCATTTCTTAAAGAGCGCGTTGGGTATATGTACGTATGTATGCAATTTGTATCGTTTTTACTTTTTGTTTGTCAAGCAAATGCGAAATATTGAATTGGTCGAGGAATGTAACGCTGCAAAACCTCTGAAGTAGGTTCATCTTCTTTCTTCAAAGTAACAAGTATCTGTCACGTTGTATTAATTCCGTGTTGTAATTATTTGAGGTGGCTTCACTGTGGATATAATTGTTTCGATCGACATCTGGGATTATGCTCCTACTGGATGGTTGTGTAGATTTCCAAGTGGTTTTGTCATGTGTACATATTTGGGAGTTGTACTCGTGGAACTACATCAAGTTCTCAACTGTTACATTGTATATTATCGGTACTATGGGTTTGGTTGCTGTATAGAGCTTAGCTCAGTGAGTTTATTGGTCCAATGTTTGGAGAAAGTGTGTTAGCTTATAGTACTTGTATGTTTTCATCGTAGGTTATTGAAACTAAATATTACTGTTTCCGCTTTGGAAATACCATCCATGAGTTCCGTGTTTCACTCTTTGGATGATTTTCGAATATCTTCCAAATACATGTGGGGTCAATTTTCGGTGATTTTCGAATATCTAAAGATGTGAAAATGGAAATGGAAGGAGCTTGATTTTAGTTGGGAAATTGAATGAAGGTTATCATGGACTAAGCTTTTGGTTTGTCCAAGCATGTGGCGCTCTTTAAGCAATGGCCTGTGTCATCTCCTTGATGAGTATTATTTCAATGGTGATGTTCTGTTAACGGGTTACTTTTATAGTTATAAGGCTTCACCTGAAAAGTTAATTCTTCAGTATAATAACATATGATAACACTAGTTTCAACATAATCTTCATTAGAATGAAGGAAAAAATGTAACCAATTAAATAAGAAAGAGCGCATGATTCTTGCATATATCTAGGATAGTGATAAGCCAAGTAGTTTGGTGTTACTGGGGCTCTGGATATCAATTTAGAATTTCGTTGGGTCGATATTCGGTGCTGAATATGATGTAATTATATATATATGTTCAGCTTCAAAACTGCTGTATGCTGTTGGATCCACTCCCCTTTCCAATGCTTTCCTAAGAGTCAAATTAACATTGGATGTAACTCCACTTCATTTTGATGAGGAAGAAAAGCAAAAGCTATCCCGTTCATTGCAAATATTTTGTATGAGGAACACACTTGTTTTTCTAAAGCTATAGTTGATATCATGAGAAGCTATTTGCACCATATATGCACCATACTTTGTTGTTAAATCTTTTTGTTTTTTGTGATGTATCTAGTATTGACAAAGGAGTTGAGCTGGACTGACAGTGGTTTGAGTTTGATGATGTGCGATTCAACGTCCAGGTGATTTGTTTATGTATTATTGTTGCCTAATAGGACAAATACAGTAACTATGAACTTAAATGTGGATTAGTTGATGGCTAGCGTTACCCCTGGAAAAACTGACCTGAATGACCCGGCCCGAATAACTCAACCCGAACCCGTCCCGACACCCGAACTGAAGACTTGAGTTTGACCCGTAACCCGAATTGACCCTACCCAATCCGAAGTAACCCGACCATTTATTACAGCATATGATCTGTTATCCCTAAAAAAGTTGAAAATAACGAACCCGAAAATTACTCAAATCCGAAATGACCCAGCCCGACCCAAAATTGACCCGATTTTTACTGACCCGAAAATAACCCGACCTGAAATGACCCGATCCGAACCCGACCCGTTTGCCAGGTGTACTTAGATCCTCAGAAGGGATTCTTTTGAATCAAAGGAAGTATGTCAAGGACCTCCTTATTGATGCAGGGATGTCTAATTGTGCCCCTGCTCCTTTTCCCTTGCCACGAGGTCTTAAGCTCAGTCTTCATGAGGGCACTGCATTGTCTGAGCCAGAGGTATACCGAAGGTTAATTGGCAAATTATTGTATCTTAATCTCACCAGGCCTGACATATCCTATGCCGTCCAGCATCTCAGTCAATTTTTGAGTTCCCCTCGTGAACCACACCTTAATGCTGTTGTTCATGTTCTCAAATATCTTAAAGGAAGTATGTCAAGGACCTCCTTATTGATGCAGGGATGTCTAATTGTGCCCCTGCTCCTTTTCCCTTGCCACAAGGTCTTAAGCTCAGTCTTCATGAGGGCACTGCATTGTCTGAGCCGGAGGTATACCGAAGGTTAATTGGCAAATTATTGTATCTTAATCTCACCAGGCCAGACATATCCTATGCCGTCCAGCATCTCAGTCAATTTTTGAGTTGCCCTCGTGAACCACACCTTAATGCTGTTGTTCATGTTCTCAAATATCTTAAAGGAACTGCTCATGCTGCATTATTCTACTCTGTTGATTCTGATTTGGCTTTGCAAGGTTTTTGTGATGCTGACTGGGGTGCCTGTCAATATAGTAGTAGGTCCATCACGGGCCATTGCGTCTTCCTTGGTCAGTCCCTTATCTCTTGAAAAACCAAAAAGCAGAAAACAGTTTCCAAGTCCTCTGCAGAGTCTGAATATAGGGCTATGTCCTACACTGCTGGAGAAATTGTTTGGTTGCGTGGGTTGTTGTCAGACTTCCGAGTTCTAGTGCCTCTTCCCATCACTCTTTTCTGTGATAACAAGGCTGCACAGCATATTGCTGCCAACCCCGTCTTTCATGAGCGCACTAAACACCTCAATATCGATTGTCATTATATTCGGGAGCTTGTGCAGGAAGGACTTATTGCCACAATATTTATCAGGTCCAATTAGCAATTAGCCTTTGGGTCAACAACAACATAATTTTCTTTCCTCCAAGTTGGGATTGCTGTTTCAATTTGATGCAATGCCAACTTGAGGGGGGATGTGAGAATAAGGGAGTGAGGCAGAGGAAGGAGGAGTTCGGTTGTTAGAGTGCCGCAAGTTTAATTCTTCATCAAATCAGTTGAGGTTGTTATGCATCAATTGCCAGCTCATCACCTTGCCTTCCTTACTCCATAACAAAATTGTCTATAAATAAGATTTTGTATTTCATTCACAATTAACTTAATACAAAACAATTTTATTTACTCTTTCTTCTTCATTTTTCTCTCTCAATTTCAAGCTTTTAATTCTTCATCAATGGCAATCATTTCTGTCCATGTCTAAGCCAAAGTTTCTTGCGAACGATGAAGATGAGTTCGCCATCATCCTGCTCGGAATCTGAGCTTGCATCTGCGGTTGCAATAGCCTCCCAGTGCAAGGCTGACAGATGCTTCTTAATGAAATCAACAACAGTCTGCTTGTCACGGAAAATAGCAAATCCAGTGGGTTTGAGGATTCGATCGATCTCTAGCATGAGGTCTACGGGGCTGCAGCCTCTCTTCTCAATCTCAGAGATAACATTCCAGGCGTGGAGTAGATCGTAAGTCCGAGGATAGGTCGAGAAGGCTTCACACCTGACATTTCATTTCACGCCACCAAAGAAGTTTATGCGTATGCCATTTGTCTGGTTACAATATTAGAAGAGAAGGGAGGGAGAGGGAGAGAAAGGGATAGGGGGAAGGACTGATTTCATAGGAGTATGATGTTTCCTTCCGAATCATTCCATTTTTTGAAGAATTTTTATTCGGGAAAGAAAGTGAAACCTTCCATTTCCATCTCCTTCATTTCCGTCGGACCCGAATTATTATTCCGACAAGGTCAATAGCTTGAAAACATTACATTAAACCCACCATAACAAATTTATACACGCTAAGTTCTTCGAACATCGACTGCAGAGCAAATATAAATGAGAAAGTACGTTTGTTTACCAGTTGTGAGTAGCTCCAATGAGGCCTCTGTCATATATCACCTTAAGAGTGTTTGGGCCATCGTCTGAAACAACATTCATCACCCAGACATCCTTGTCTTTCAAAGCAGCTGCGAATGATCCCAAATTTGCCTTCATATCCATCACATTTCTCACGGTATCGGATTTGATCTTGGGGCTTAAGAGATTCCAGTAGTTCTCCACTCTATGCCTCCAAAGGTCCTGCAACATGCCAGAAACATTACATGAACACCTTCCAGCTCTTTAAGACTAAGGGACACACATGAATACAACGGCAAATTAGATTCATGAGCATACCGTGTCTTTTTTAAAAGAGGCACTTGAATACCCAAAATCAGCGAGTCGAGGAGGCGGAGAAGTCAACCTAGCAGGCCATGGGGCCAATTCACTTCCTCCAGCCTTGTGGTCATCTGAAAAGGTCAAAGAAACCTCAGTAAAGCTGCACCACCGACACAAATACCTACAAGGTATCTTCTTCGGGAAAAAAATATCAAAGAAATAGCAATCATCTGAAAGAAAAACAGTAAAGGAAAACGGAGAAGAAAGAGACTCACGGTCAGAATACGGTGTGATGCACGCTTCCATGTTCACCCCCGAGACAGCATCTGGGTCATCATCTGATCGGCAAAGAGGAGGTTGGGCACCAGGAGCCCTTTGCATGTAACAATCATTGTTCAAAGGCTTGACCCAAATGACGGTTTGATTCCTTTTCGAAGCTATTTTCCAGCACATTCTCTCCACAAGGGTACTCATCTCTTTCCATATCCTGAGGTCCTCTTCATCTTGGGCATATGCTTCGGGGGATGAGTAGGCAAAATAGCCACCAGGCCTCAACACCCTATCTAACTCAAGGAGGAGGATGCCATCCCTTTGAAGCCAATCGATTCTACAACGAGAGCAGTGAGCAAGCTCGAATGATCTGCTAGGATACGGGAGCCTCTTTGTTCCTAAAACACCCAGATATGCAGGGATACCTCTCTCTAAAGCAAACTGGATTTGGTTCTGATGCACATCATTTGGTGCCAGAGACATAGTGAGGACATCAGATGATAGAAGATAGCCCCCAAAACTCGCAACACCACAACCAACATCAAGAACGGTCCTTAGTTTGCCTTTGTTGTTGATCACATTCTTCGGAAAATTAAGCATCTGCAAATCAACAAAAAAAACATCATGTCAGAGTTGCCATTCTGTATATCAGCTTATACAGCAGTTGATCTATGAATCAAGCTAAGGGTTGTCGCTGATACATGGCCAAAATCATACTATGCTTTTATCTCTTGAAATCCATTAAGTAAAACAGCAGTAATGTCATGTTTATTTCTTATATTTCACCCAAGTGCATGGAGACTAACATTTGCCATAGCAGCGATATACTTGTCAGCTCCATAGTGAAAGTGAGTGCCTCCTCCAGGGAAGACGATCTTTTCACCTTTCACAACCATCCAATTCTGATCAGACTTCTCATGTGCAAGGTGAGTATGGGGTATGTTTGCTTTCCATACTTCATCTCTGCTTCTAGGCCACTTGATCGGAACCTACAAGATAAAATCAATTGAGATGTAGTTTCTAAAAGACGACGACCCAGAGTAAAATATAGCTGACGGGAAGTCGAATTTTTCAGCTTGAACTATCCCATAAGTTGCTAGTAAAATCTAAGCCTCACCTTATATCCATGAGGAGGTGGAATCAAACAATTGTAGCGTCTTTCCTGAGGAGGACAATGCCTTTCATAGTGTTCCATTAAGGACAAGTCCAACTTCAATCGCAATTGATATATAAGATGTCTATCCAAACAAGGGATCAATTCTGAATGGCGATCATCGCAGACCTTAAAATCAGACGCAACAAAAGTTAGAGATCTAGACAACCTGTTCTTAGTCTTTAACACATATACGATTGATTTGGTTTCCACCACACATCAGCGGGATCAAGATTAACTTACAGGAAAGCTTTTCGGGACTAAACCATCGTTGCCATCTTCTTCGGTAAGCTTGGGGGAGGTTTCATCCGCCTCTTCATCCCCACCCCAACCGAACTTTCTCAATGATTTGCTGCCATACTCTAAAGCCGATGCGCTGCTACTTTCCGATCCAAAAAGGGGTCCTTGGTATACATAAAGAAAGCCAAAGAAAATTGCTGCGGCCACTAAACCAGTAACCAGGCGTTTCTTTTGCACATCTTCCGATCTACCCCTCATTTTACCAGAAACTTAAACGGACGATTTCTCTTTAGCTTAAAATCACAAGATCATGATAGCAAAACCCCGTTTTTTAACGTAACTGCAAGCAAATTCCAAATATCAGAGAAATTAAACTTCACAAATACTAACTACCAACATGCCTCCATGAAAAAAATCAAACAATACATGCCACACAATAGAAGGTAAAGATATTCAGGTCTCCCGGAACATCTAAGGGATTTGACTTCATTAAAACAGACGATAGATAAAGAGCACCAGAACAATGAATTTGAAGGTATTATAAACATTATTAAAGCACGACATTTGCCAAGCTGAGCACTTGAGCTTCAACTGTTCGACGACTAACAATTCCATAAGTGCACTACATCATCAGCCGAATTAATCATATCAAGCCTAACTTACGCGTGCACCAAACGATCCCTAAAAACCGTACACCAAACGACAGCTAAACTAACATTGTCCTCAATCTCAAGTCCTTCCATAGTGTACACAATCACGTCCATTTCTCTCTATACTGAGCACTAATCTCCATTTACTCACTCGAAGATCCAAACACTAGCAGCAATAACACGAAACATTTACAAATTCACTAATCGACTTCTCATAATCAGCTTAACATACCAACAATTCCCGCATAAATCAGCATTAATCTCCATTAATACACTCAAAGATCCAAATACTAGCAGCAATAATACATTACATTTACGAATTCACTAATCGACTTCTCATAATCAGCTTATCATACCTACAATTCCTGCTATAATCAAATCTCCATTAATACACTCGAAGATCCAAATACTAGCATCAATAACACGATATATTTACGAATTCACTAATCGACTTTTTACGAATTCACAAATCGACTTCTCATAATCAGCTTATCATACCTAAAATTCCTGAACTAATCAGCATTTATCTCCATTATAAATACACTCGAAGATCCAAATACTAGCAGCAACAACACGATACGTTTACGAATTAACGAATCGACTTCTAATCATCATCTATCATACCTACAATTTCCGCAATTAAACATCATATTCATTCGATATCAATGCAAACTAACATGTCAAAAATTCTTTCACATCACCGACAGTTTTCCGAAATCAAATCGAACAAGATCCGATCAAAAAAAACCGCAACGAATCAGTTTTCCGCAATTAAATCACATCAAATCAATCACAAACTTAATCAAACTTATGGATCTACCACAAATCAACACCCTAAACAACAAAATATCAACAAAAAAACACAATTAATCAACAACAACGACGAAAATTAATCATAAAAACAACAAATCAACAATAAAATTAGCTACAAAATCAGATCGAACCAAAAGAAAAAAAAAACCGACGAAAAAAGTAACAGATAGAGTAATTAATTAACACAAATTGTCGAGTGAGACGGTGTAGTTATTTTATTTTGTTGGAGTAGTGGAGTAGTAGTTGTGTTCACGGTGTGAGACGGTCTGACAAGAGAGCGAGCGACGGTTTATTTAATTAAAAAGTAAGGAGATTATTATACCTGTGAGATCTGAGAGGAAAGAAATAGGAGAAAATTGATGGAATTGTAGAGTGAATTTAATTTAAGTAGTAAGTGTAATAAATTAAATGAAATTCAATTAAAATTAAAATGAGTGAATGAAATTTAATTAAGTGAGATAATAAAAGAACCCTAGATTTTATTAGCAGGAAGAATGACAGTGTAAGTGTGTGTGTGTGTTAACAGTGTGTGTGTGAGTGAGTGAGTGAGAATATAACCTCGGATTTAATTGGGGGGGTTTTAAATTATTTTTGTAGGAGAGTAGTAGATCTTAATTATGGGGGGTTTTGGATCTCATTTCTTGCTTTTGCATTTAGTTTTCTTATTATGATGACTTATGTGGATTTGATGATGTCTTGTCCCTTTTTTAAAATCGTCGGTTTTTCTAAAATGTACTCCCTCCCAATCATCATTTTCTTCACATTTTATAATGGCTCAAGGGTTAATGAAAAAAATTGTGTGGATGAAATTGATGGAAAAACGTAAAGTAAAGTCATAAAGTAGATTGTGTGGATGAAATTGATCGATTGAAAGTTGACAAAAATAAAAATGGAAAGAAATGACTAGTATTTCCTTTTTAGAAAAATGGGAAGAAATGAGTGGTTTGGAGGGAGTACAAGTTATAGATAGATAACGATGGAATTTTAGAAGAGGATATAATGTATTTGAAATATATAATTGTTTTTGATAATTTATGACGATTTTTTTTTTTTTGGTGAAGTTTCAGTTTAAGATCCTTAATAAAATAATTTTTATCTATACTAGAATTTGAGTTTTTGCATTTTGAAAAAACCGTTTGGAGGGAACATTATTCTTGAGATTATCATTAGTATCAACACAATGCATATGTTTGTAATTGTCAGCTAATTTAAATGAAGATATTTACAGATGACACTCATGAGTGTCATGACCTGAATTCGAACTTATCAATACTAATTTACTCTACGTCAATTAATCACTACCTCAATATTCTCTAAAGAGAAACTCACGATTGGTTATTCAATAAGTTTCCCTCAAACTGGGTATATATCCGTCTTAAGTTTAAAACAAGTCAAATATCATTTCACTCATATATATAAGATACGTCTTTTGCTTTTGTTTTATTATAATTACTTGATCCGTCTTAAGTTGAAGACAGATAACCCATCTTAAATAAGAATTTGGGAAAATCTTATCGTTGTTAATTGTAAAAAGTAAAGAAACGGAATAAAAAAAAATTGTGCCGACGGAGGTTAGAGAATTGAAGGGAAGGTGTGAAAAAGGAAAGAGCAAGTGGGAGATGTCGGTATCACAAATCGACATCCAAGTTGGCAATATGTCAGGTACTTTCCCGCTTCTACTAATCCTTTTTTTTGGTAAAATTCCCAACTCATCGTTTTCTGCCATTTTTCTTTTGTTGGACCCCCTAGCCCATTTCTATTTTTGGGCCATATTTCTATTTGGGCTTTCAACATTTGTTGGACAATCCACCAACTTAATGGGCTTTTATTTTTTGAAAATTTTGATGTCTATAATTGTACGGGTTGATGAGGTGCACAACCACAACACCAGATCGAGCGATGCACAAAAAGGATGATACCATCGGTGGTACATGAGCATGGTACAACCACTACCCATTTTATTGAGCAAATATATATAGTTTTTGAGTTTGTAAAAGTTTCTGAGCTAAATTGGTAGTTTTCGAGTTAGCATTGCAACTCAAAAAGTTTATTTCAAAACTCAACAGCTTTATAAAAAAACTCAAAATTTTTATAAAAAAGCTCAATAAAACATAAAAGAAGTTGTATTACCACGGGTGGTATAATCTTCTAATTGCGATCGATGGGATTAGAACTTTGATAGGTTTGATTTGAAGTAAAAACAGTTTAGTTCAATTTAGGTACTCCTCCGGCCTCCCTTTGTTCCATTATGTTCTTTCCATTTGCAAACTTTTTTTTTTTATTCTGTTGGAAAATTTGTACAATTGTTTATTAATATTTCAGTCATTTCCACAACCTTTTAGAATTATTTATTAACATTTATTCCACTTACACAACCTTATACAATTGTTTATTACAAAGTAATAGTTCATCAATCACAGTCAATTGTTAACGTTTCAATTTTGATACAAAAACAAATGCAAAAAATGAAGGACTATAAAAACAAATACAATGTAACTTAATACGCGGGAGTCATTATAACATGTTCACATGTACCTTATATTAAAATTTTATAATCCACAAAAATATAAGGGTTAATTGTATCATGTATAAACCCTTAAATTTCAAACGGTAACAATTGAATGAGAGACATGTAATATGTCTTAGTTCTTGTGCAATAATTGAAATGGAAAGAACATGGTGAAATGGATGGAGTAAAATTTTATGAACAACAATCAAGCACTACAAGGGTAATTATGTAGTTTGAGTTGAATTGGATTGGCTCTGTCGCACATAAGTAGTCAGTTTACTTTTAGGCGAAATTTTAACTTGATTTATGGTTGTACGTAATTACTCCCTCCGTCCTAGTCAATACATTACTTACTTTTTACACAAATATTAAGGAAATATAAGTGGATGTCTAATACAACAATAAAATATGATTATCTAATCCACTTGCAAATCAATTTTTATATACAAAAACTTACTAAAAATGGAAATAGTAACGTATTCACTGATACACCCCAACATGAAAATAGTAACGTATTGAC
>JAUEKU010170399.1:0-11238 GCA_032274805.1 Gypsophila paniculata
TATGTAGGAATAATATCTGATTTTTATGAATGGTGTGATTTGATGACATCAAATGAGATTTGTCTTCATGCAAAATTAATAAAATCATGGTACAAGTCTTGAATTGCAAGGACAAAAATAAGTTGGTGATGTGTTTTAACTTTGCATCAATTCATGGTTGTTGCTTTGGCTTTGTATCTTTGCTATATCTTAACATTACGTTTATTTATTTCTTTCTGAACATTTTAAGATAACAAAACATGGAATATATGAAGGAAAGCACTTTGTAAAGTACAAATGTATTTTTCTTGTGTTTTTCGGTTTTCGAAAAAAACAATTACTACAATTAATGGTATGCATAAGCGGATCAGTCTTTAAGCTTAATATATTTGTATAGGGGGGTCCGGGGCCGGCATGTTTTATTGAGAAAGATCTTCTCCAATACCAAAAAGCAATGGTGGACCGGTCCAAAAATGAGGGGAGGCTAAACTCGAACCCTTGACCTCAAGTATACAAATCAATGCATTTGCCAACTCTGTCATTGTGCTTTTGTTGTTATTTATAAAAATATTTATCTAGGGGGGGCCATGCCCCGGCCCAATTACTCTAAGATCCGCCACTACCAAAAAAGTACTGGATGGTCGAGTCCAAAATCAATGGCATAAAATGCTCAAGGAAATGGATCTGACGATAGCAAACTAGCATCAAAGTATATTCACTTTTGTTATTTTTTTGGAGCAATGACAGTCATTGGATTTTGTTCAACATGGATTTTGAGCCATTGATTTTGGACTCAAGCATCCAATACCTTTTTGGTACTTGAGATGATTGTTCTCCATGTTTTAAAGGCATGTAAAACTAACCCAATTGTAAGATTCATAAAGTATTTAACTGCGTTTTTTTTTTACTTTATCATCAATTCATATTTTTCGTCATCTCGAATTTTTATTTTGTAATATTGGTCATGTAGCCCAAATTGTAAATTGTACGTGTATTGCATAGCAATTAGCAAGTACGAAATACTTGTTTTAAATATAACTATTATATCCTACATTACGCCTTCTCGATATCCCTTCGTAGTTTCTACCCACTGACCATCCATCAATTCTGCCCATTTTTTTCCAGCAGTAAATAGTAACACCAATCACGCTCTCAACGCCCTTAAAACGAGGTTATGAGCGTTCCAATTGAGTGTTCTAATGATGAAATTAAAAATAATACAATGAAAGGAACAAGACAGACTATAAATTTTCTCTACGGCCTCTGAAGCCTCGATTCTAATCGTAAACCATAGTCTAACTTGTTAGTAACAATATCATCAGCATAGAGAACTCATCCCGCTACTACCATTCGGTTAGTCATCCAATCGGCATCCACTTTTGCCTGACTACCCATCTATTATTATGTACAAAATTTAATATTTGAGACGATAAAACTAAATTTAATAAAGTCGATCGATTAATAAATCCCTCTATATACTAAAACACAATTTCTCTCACCTCTTCAACGCCACATGTCGCCATCTCCTTCAATTTTTCTCTCCAAAACACCTCTATTATATTTTAGACAATATTTTTTTTTTATCTACTCACTATATAATACAACTAAATATTCAATCTTTAAATATTTTTTTTTTCAGTCTTTCAAATTTTCATAAAAAATATGTAAAATTCTTTTTTTTTTTCAATTATCTTAATTCATGTTTCTAACCTATACAACTACTAAAAAGTACATTTTTTAACATATTCACATAATCAAATATAAATATTTTGATTAACTATTACAAATAAACTTTTTAAAAGTTATAAAATTCATGCATTTCACAAAATTTTCAAAGCGATTTTATTGTTACATAATTATTTTTTTTTTGTGAATATTAAATGATTATAAAGTATTTTATTATTTGTATTTTAATTAAAAATATATTATCTACAACAACTATGCATTTTAAAATATTTTTGTAAAGGAGTCTTCATTTTACATTATTTCTAAATATAGTTATTTATTATTTGTATTTCAATTAAAAAATATATTAGCTATAAAAACCGTGCATTTTTGCACGGGAGCTAAACTAGTTTTCTTTCAAGACGAATATATCGGACCATCCATTGCAAAATCGAATGACAAAACAAATAAACAAGAAAATGACATTTTGATTTTTGAAGAGAGAGAAAACTGAAGAACTTGACATTACAATCATTCATTCATTCATTCATAGAAACTCAAAAAAAAAAAAAACACACGTAAATTATTAATTTCCGACGAAAATTCCCAAATTAATCCTCAATTTTCTCTCTAATCAATTCTTCTTCGATCAATCTTAATTTCTCAGGTAAACTAGCATTCAATGATACGATCAATTTTTTTATTCATTCAATTTAATGTTTTTTTTTTTTTTTTTGGCAGAATTCAGTAAATTAGGGTTTATTTATCGATTTTGATCGTCGTTGATTTTGATTTTGATTTACGTGTTTTTCAGGTGATAAAATGTCATCGAGTATGATTTCGAGACTTTTCGGCGGTAAACCTCGTGAAAATACTACTACAACTAGTACTTTAGCTACTCTGGATAAATTGAGTGAGGTAGTTTTTGTTCGATTCTTCGTCGTTTATTTTCGGTTTGATTTGATTACTTAATTGTGCTGTGTTTTTGTAAAGTGTGTTGATTTTGAGTTAGTTTAATTGATTGATTCTTAAGTTTTGTGTTGATTTGATTGTAGTAGAGTATGTAGAAAGTAATTAGCTATGAATTGAATGCTGACGATGTTGTTAGAGTAGGCGTGTGTTTTGTCGGAATACCTAGGGAGCAATTCGGACTGTGATTGACAGAGTAAAGATTAATATGGACGCGGTGTTTGTTTTTTGTATTGGGGTATTGTTTATGGAAAGATATGATTTGTGCTTGAATTGACGAGGTAATTTGAAGTGGAAGGGATTGAGGGAGCTAGTTGGGGAGACCGAGATTTAAGAATTGAGAATTTAAGGCTATTCAACTCATGATTAGGCACGGGTAACCAACCGCGCTGCCGAATGTGAAACAATAACTTCACTGTAGTGCCTTAAAGACCCGTAGGTAGCTAGCTATGCCCTTGTGTTGCAATCATAGATGAATTGTTGCTGAGTAACTCATAATGAAAATTGCGTCGATAATTGCATTAAGCAGCTTTTAATTCGCAACCTTGGGGGAGTGGGTAGGTTAGTGAGAAATTTTGTTTTAGTCTTTAGTTTGAAACCAAAGCCTACGAAGTTTTGACCCTAGAGATGTTTGTGGGATGAAAGGAGAAGTGAACCTAAGACCATAGTGCATTGAGATGCTATGATTTAGATGATTCAACTAGTTTGTTTAGAGTTTCTTGTTGTGGTAGACTGGTAGCAAGGGTATAATTTGATATGTTCCGCTCCGTGATGATTGAACAAGACTTTTTTTTTTTTTTTTTCTTTAAATAGTTGGAAGCATTGAGAATTTTGCTACTCTAAAAAGCTATTTAGAAAAGAGTAAAAGGAACAAGTATTGGCTGAGTCCTTCATCAAGTATAGATTTCTCATGTGACTGCTCAAAACATAATCATCCCTATGTATGTCTTGGTGGTAGAAATCACGTTTTGTGTCAAGAGACGAGGCTTAATTGGCAGATGTGACAGAAATTTAGTCTAGTGATTGACTGATTGTGTGATATCCATTTGGTTTGGGTATTGTTCTTTCCTATACGATATTTACTCCCTTCTATATGCTTTTGATCTTTTTACCCCTTTCAAGTCCCATACCCATTTGCATCTCTCATTGTCCCACCCCCACTACCCCCCTCCCCCCTTCCCGCACAGGACTGCCCTCTCCGGCCGACCTACTATCCCACCGCCCTATGAATGACCATTTTTTTTCTTTGTTTATGGATTTCTTATGTAAGAGAAAGCGTCTTTTGAAACATAGTTGTCTGTCACAAACACAAGTCAGTTCAAAATTTCATCTAGTTTGGATGGATTATTTACTCCATGCAGCAGCAACCGAAGAAGTTTACATCTTGTGAGTTTGTTTAGTTTGAATTTTGAGAGTTATGAAAAGCCGAATTGGTACTCTACTTTCAACAAGACACTACTTAATTAAACTACCAAAATCAATTACATACAATCAATTGTGAAAGTTTGATTGTTACTTGCTTGATGTTAGAATTGAGATCCGTAGTCGGTAAAATTGATCATTCTGAGATTAATTTAGTTTTTGAGCGGGGAAAAATAAACAAATGTATAGGAAATGGTAAAAGTATGAGAAAGGGTAATGCAATGGAAAATTAACGAATAAATGTACAGGATAGAGTAAAACATGTATTGGAAAGACAAACTACATATGACTTTTGCCCTTGTTTTCTTTTTGGTGGTTAATACACAAATTATATTTGTTAATTTATCTTTAAAATTGGTTCGTGCTTCGGCCACATTGACAACCATTCATGGGGGACCTGGTTTGTACTTTTTATCTTCTTTGTGATATAGCTGATAGGAAGCCCTGTTTAAGTACTGACTCCTATTCTTCTTGACTTCTTGATCAAACCAAATAATTAACTCAGTGATTGTATGTACCTTCATCTCTTATAACGGTAGGTTACGAAACCTATTGCAAAGTAAATTTCGTTGTTTTTAGTGTGTATATATGATACATCATCGGATACAGTGTAGTAATCTTTGCTGCTGACTTGTCGTTATCTTCCTATTTATTATTGAGTATCAATGTTGTTATGTTTTGCAGGCTCTTGAAATGTTAGAAAAGAAAGAGCAGGTTCTTATAAAAAAGGCCGCTGGAGAGGTTGAGAAGGCGAAAGAATTTACTAGGGCAAAGAATAAGCGTGGTATGTTAAGTTTATTGGTAACTATGAGATTTGAATGCGATAGAAATGACACATTTACTGTATCGTGATTGAATTTTTTTCCTGTTTATCTCTGGCACTTTTGTTTCTTAATGGCTCTTTCGTTTCAGATTAGGTCATTCTCCTGAACTTAGGTGTTAATTTTACTTTTAAATCAAAACAATTAGACATATGATGAGTAAGATATGTTCCTAGACAAAGTTTAATTTTTGTTTTGTTTTCATCTTGTATACCTTGGCTTAACATAATACTGTAATGCTCCATAGCTACTAATAAAATGGAACTTTGGGGCATCAAACAGCTGATTGTTTTAAATCCAGTATACTTGTTTTTGTGATTTAATTTCTCTGCCTAGTAATTTATTTATTTATTTATTTTTTTTTTTTTTTGTTGCAACTTAGTTTTTGAAATGACTACAATGACGACGGCGACCCTTTCTAAATAGTTATCTAACATGAATCTTGCAAGGAACCATTTTTAGGAGGAAGTATAGCAAAAGGAGGTAGATAGATGACGACTTGAATAATTCCTACAAGAAAAGGGAAATATGGAAGCTGAGAGTTAAACAAAAAATAAAGTAAAACTATGTGAGAGGAATAGAGGAAAGAAAGACAAGGAGAATGCAAAAGAGAAGTAAACAAAATTGAAAATTAATTGTTTAAGAAACAACAAATACTAGAAAGTGAGAGAAAACAAGAGGAACACTAAACGGCTAGACCCAAATCATGTGAATGCAGCTTCAAGAAATTTTATGCTCATAAGCTTGATCATTTCACCTTTTTGGTTGTGTTTGATGTCAATGTGCTTTTCCTGTCAAGCTGCAATACAATGTTTAAAGAGAAAAAGATTATATGAGCAACAAGTGGAGCAGCTGGGAAATTTTCAGTTGCGAATTCATGATCAGGTGAGGACATTGCTGAATGCTGATTCCTTCAAGCTATGTTGGTCTAGTTTGTCCGTCCTTTGTCTATTTCAGTCTCGACTGCTCTGCTTTTTTTCTTCTGTGCATATCTTAATACAAATGCATTCCATTATTTCCTAAATAACAATTCCGTCTTAGATATGCTTTCTTTGTGCTGGCTTATTATCTTTCAGATGATTATGCTTGAGGGAGCAAAAGCAACAACAGAGACTGTTGATGCCTTAAGATCTGGTGCCAAAGCTATGAAGGACATGCAGAAAGCAACGTGAGTTTTTAATTTTGCGTAACTTTATCTTACGTCTATGTTTAGTCTTTGATTGTGTATGGAATAGGATGCATGATGATCGTTGATCTTATCCCCTCCTGAATAAATCAATGAATAATATTCGTAAAAGAAATATTTGGGACAAAGTTAAAAGAATTCCAGCAAGGGCTTTTCTGAATACTTTCGGTGGTTAACAACTTCCAAATGTTGGCTTTGGGTCATTAGTTGTGCTATGGGTTTTGACACGTGAAAGTTCTTTTAAACTAGTTGGCCAACTCTTTTTTTCTTTCTATTAGCTGGTTTCCGTTTCAAAGTGTGGTTTACCAGCCGACCGGCGACTGTTATTGATTTTTGCTACGTAGGCGTCATAGGTTACATTGTGTCATAAGGTGACCCTATATTCTTTTAGATTTCATTTCTTTTTCTCTTTCTACTAAATGATACTATGCATCATGAGTCAAATATTTTCTCCTGCCCCTCTTTCTTAAGGAGTCTGCACAGTGTGCACCATCCCTTCTTGTATGACCCTTATCAATGAATTAGTGTGAAATTATTATAGTAAGAGCGAAGAACGTTACGATACCGTGATGACAGAGAAAAAGGCGAATGCAAAATATTTTTGGGGTGTGAGACTTCAAGCATAAGGATATTACTTAAGTATAAGATCTCCAAACTCTTGAGTGACTGTCGTTGGTGCGAGCTCAGTGATACTACACTTTCTAATTAGCTAATCTTATGTCATACATTGTAATTTGTATCATATCGAACAAAGACGCGAGTGGGCATCTTGTGGTTTATTTTTAGCTTGTTTTCTTCTGCAACAGCAGATGTGTCAATGACCAACTCATTATTGTGTTTGTGGCTTGGTTGATCTTTGTTATATAATTTATGTCAAATAAAATCCATCATATTCTATAGTCAAAGTAGTTATCTCCCCTTGGGTTATGGGTGCAACTATTGGCTAGGATTCATATGTTGTCGAACAAAAATTAATTGCCGTACAAAAACAAATCCTATTCCACCGTTAAAATCCGGTTACTTCTCCATACAAACTTATGCTTGATAAGTAAGCAAGGTGGCAATTTGAACCATTATTCTAATTGTTTTCTTTTTCCTACAACTGATCTTGCCCATGTTTTCTTTTTAGAAATATTGATGATGTGGACAAGACAATGGATGAGATTAATGAACAAACCGAGAACTTAAGACAGATACAAGAAGCACTTTCTGCTCCTATTGGCGCCAATGATTTTGACGAGGTACATTGTTTTACTATTGATAGTATGGGAATAGCTGTTTTTATATCACACGAGGCCACAGTCGACATAATTTGACCACCAAAGTCACAAGGCCAATATAAAAAAGATAGTATTAATTTTTCCTGAAAACTTTACTTCGATGTTTGAAGGATGAATTGGAAGCGGAGCTCGAAGAGCTCGAAGGAGCTGAGTTGGAGGAACAACTTCTGCAGAGTGCTCCAGCGGCACCATATAGGCAACCGGCACGTCCTGCGGCGCAAAGGGATCCCGAGGAAGATGAACTTGCTGAACTCCAAAGAGAGATGGCGCTTTGAACTTCAATTTTGAGTTTTGTTATTTTATCGAGTGATCAAGTAAACGTAAAATCTCGGTTGATTGTTCATGGTGTATTATACATTTTGTGTTGATAGTGTGTGTTATTGTTCCTCTCCTCTCAGCTTCCCATCTCCATGTCCTTATGGTCTTCAGTGTCGTGCTACTCCCGTACTATATTATTTGGGGCAACAGAATTGTAATTATGGGGACGTGAGCCTTACGAGAAACCGTCAAATATGTGACTCATATCTATGTAACTATGTAATGACTTTCCATTTAATAAAGCTTGTAAGTTCTGTATTCAACTGCATTTTTCTGGTATTAGGAAACGGGATTAAAATTTTCCGTGAGTGCATGTGACAAAATATACGTGCAATTTGAACTATTATGTCTCATTGTCTCCTCTCATTTCCGTAACAAAATTACAGATTTCCCTTCTAAGAACTATAATATTCGATAAACATACCCTATTCGATATCTCAACCATAATCTACTCGAAAAGACCGCTTCAGTCTAAGCATAAAACATGATTGGTGAAAACTACTCCCTATGATTTTTACGACAACCAAGGGTAATTTACACTAACTATTTTTCCAAACACATACACAACTATAATATTCGTTCCGAGTGCAAAGTTGGTACGGATACTTCCTACATATAGTCAAAGCCACCACTTCCCGGCTGCTCAAGATCAGGGTGGACCCTTCCCTCGATTCTTCCCCCAAGTGGTTCAAGATCCGGGTTTGGCCCGCCTCCAGGAATTGGCCCTCTCGGGTATCTGTTAAATAATTGCGGATAGATTGATGAACATTGGAAACAAATGTCACGAGTATATCAAGCATCTATTACCAAAACCTTTCTTCATACATGCATATTTCAAGTCCCGCGGAGGGAGGTAATATCGAGTATCAGATGGACAACAATCCAAGAGGGGACAAAAGCAGTAACAAGGACAGAAGATCAATTACCTTCTGACATTACCAGGATCAAAACCAGGCAGCCCTGGTGGACCATAAGGATCAAAGCGAGCACCAGGCGGTGGACCACCGCTGTCAGGAATAAAAAAATAAAAATTATAATGCAACCATGGATCATGACCGCGCGATGAATATCAAGAAAAAGATGCGATGCCAGAAACAAAACAAGCTAGATACTCACAGTCCTCCTGGTCCTCTCGGAATACCATCGAAACCTCCACCAATAAACCATCTAGGATCCTCCGGACCTAAAAACAAGATAAGCTTATTCCAGTTTCCAAGAAAAAGTTGAGAAAATATGAACAATAGCACTTAAAAGTTACGGAGTATATCACAAACCTACTAACATCGAACCACCATCAAAACCACCGCTGCAAAATACAATCAAGACGTCAGTTAGTACTATGGTAGATACGAAACAAAACGATATTAAACAGACAGACCTAGAAGGATATATTCCAGCTCCGCCACTAGGAAATAGATCACTTCCACCTACAGGATTCACAGGGGGAAGTACATACCTACGGAGAAAAGAAACGATGAAATCAGGACCCAGCTCTATTCAGATAAATATCCTTCTGGAGTAGTTGACTTATTTCATGCCGTCTTATATCAAAAACAGGGTTTCAACATGCATATTTTCACTCTTCGATTATTGAAACCATGTACTACGTATCATTTACTTCCACAGTTACAACCATTTAGTCCTATTGGCCCACTTTTTTGCGGGGAAAAATTGGGCTTATGGGGCTAAGTGGTTGAAATAGAGGGAGTATTAATTAAGCCGCAAGTAAACAAGCGACTAAAAGGTTAATTTCCATAGGCCATAGTCCATAGATGTAAATTGCAATATAAGAAAAGTATAACATATTAACCCTGCGGATTACCAAGCTAAAAGGCATATGCTACTTTAATTGTACTAAGTCTGAAAATTTACGCATTCCTAGACTATATGCAGCCACAGAGCAAATAGTATTGATAAAACGTCCATTATTTAAGTGCTGAAATAATGTCTACAGCAGAATAGTAAATTACCCTGTAGGAGATTCCTGAGTACTTCCAGATCCATCGATATATCTGTTCGGCTCCTCAGAAGTACGTGGCCTGCACAGAGAGAAAGGGAAAAAAAACTTATAAGAAATCTCGTCTGAGACCTTTGAATTAGTTGTAACCGTGAACAATCTAACACGAAAAAGATTCATATATAATAAAAGTAAGTGAAACTATTAAGCTAATAAAAAATTCTTAGGTGACAATTTAGCCATGACAAGAAATTACTGAACTATGGTATGACACTTGACCAAGCAACATGTCACATATTACATAATATATCTCAATTACATTCTATATGTTTAATGCCCGACAATCCAGTAACATACTAGTTCACTGTCTTTAGCACAATATATCACGCCAGCTCTACAGATGAAATGTCACATTTAACACATTAATGATAAACCGCTTAATTACCTCAGAGGACATCTCTACATGCACAAACACTGGAATTATACAATAGCACAAACACCATTATTACCTTGACGTACCACCACTCACATGACTGCCACCAGAAGTACCATCCAACTTAGTTAAAACTTCCGACTCCAAGCTGCTTACAAGTTTCCCCAAATTCTTGTATTGTGAATTATAGTCATTTGCACTAGTCTCAGCCACAAACTCGTCAACACTGTTACAGTCAAATTTCAATAAATGAGACATTAAACCACCAATCATTGAGTCTAAATTTCACACGTTCTAGATAAGCATGTACTTGATATCAAGATGAACTGGTTCTGATGCGCCATCACTCAGAGCGTCAACCATCATTTTATCGCCCAACACCAAGCATTTCACCAAGACCTTGTTGCCTTTGTCAGGGTTTGCATACACGAAGGCATACTCATCTTCTACCTCGTTCCAACCCTCAATTCCTACCTCATCTATAAATTGTAACGCATAAGTCATACAAAGTAGTAGGAAAAAAAAAAACTCAAAAACAAACATCTGATACAAATCACTGGAGCACAAAACAATCTAAAGTAAGATATAGCATACGACAAATTCCAACAAACGACAACCCTAGGTCACTTTCACTTTCCAGATGGACCCTCACATCCACCTAATGCTCTCTCTCCTCCACTACCTTATGCCAAGACTAAATCCTTGAGCATCTAACCGTTATCGTAAAAGTTATAATCAGCACCAATTACATGCATGCAGTGAATCAACGAACCTCCTAGTAGATTAGTTCCAAATAACTCGAGAGTCGACACAAATCTAACCGCTATATTACATGAGCTCAAACTACAAATTGATTCTCATTTCATAATACACCCTACTTATATGCCAAATTATTTTTACAGTAACTAACCACTTGTACTCGTATTCAGCAATCATGAAAATCAATTCCACCAAATTAAACCTACCAAAATCGAAATCGGAAATTCCACATATAAACATTCTGAATAGGACACAGCTCTCAGCATTAACTAAAATAAACGAATATAGCGACACTAAAAGGAAATACCAGAGGTGGAAGAAGAAAGAGAATTATCAGCGAAAGCAGGAGCACCGGTGGCAGTGAGGACGAAACCGTTAGCCAAAAACGATGCGTGGACGACAAACGCCACTTTATCTTGGTTGTTACGAAAGGATGGCCGTGATGCTCT
>JAUEKU010170410.1:0-11238 GCA_032274805.1 Gypsophila paniculata
TTTTGTCTTTTTACCTCATGTTTGAATCAATTTCTACCTCACATCGCTTTGCTGTCAAACTATAGGGGATGTGTTAAGTTTGGTTGTCGGAGTAGAAATGTAAAATGGCAACATTTTTTTCTGTCCAGGATGGACTAAAGTTTTAGTTCAATGCATTAGAGCTTGTTTTTTTTTTTATTTTTTATTTTTTTTTTTAAAAATTTTTTTAGAGTTAGATTCAAATATTAATTAGCAGGTTAGGCTGTATATAGAAGAAAAGTGAGAAATGTGGGCTTGTTGCTGATCTTAACCTTTTCATAGTTGCCATACTTACTGTCGACGAATATATTCTTTTGCTGATGTCTACACATAGAACACCAGTACAACATTTTCTTAAAATGTCAAATGAGTTGATGTTCGATAAGCAGCAATGTCATATGCTCGGTTCAGTTGCCTTTTCAATTTGCCTGTCGCCTTCTAGTGTTTCATATGATTTCACTAATGCTTGTGAAATTCAGATGGATAGACTACGAGATAGCTGTGACTCGCCTCCCTTTTTACCTTTTTTGTCATTGCTTTTGCAGGCACTTCAACTAGGACAAGATGCTAGCTCTCCTTGCGGAGTGTTCAGTGGCCAAAGATGTCAGATGTGCTTGTCATCGGATACATTGCACAAGGTCATGGAGAGGCTTGCAAATCCAGGTATTTGCTCTTGATCTCAAAGTCACTCATTATGATGACTTTAGCCTTTCAACCCTCTCAATTAGACTTGTCGAACGGCTAGGCGGGATGGGTCTGGTCAATACATGTTTGGTCAGGTTAGACTTATAGCATGGTTCCTTGTGTATTTGTATTTACCATTGGTTTATGTATCTTATCCATATTAATCATTTATTTGTCTCAAATTTAGGAAATAATATGTTAAAATAATCATCAGGTACATATTATGCATAATTTTGTTAGGTTTGACCATAACCCCAATTTTGCAAGTTCTCATGTGCGTTCATTTTGGTCATGGGTCGAGATTTATGATTTCAATATCCCAATAAAAGTGGACTGTTTTGTCAGGTTTCTAGGTAGGTCAGATATTCCTGATTTCTATTCTCAACAATTCCATGCTTCATTATGTCGTCGCTCAATTATGTTATCATCCATCCATTTCCATAAAGCCGTTCTTTTGCTACTTGTTTTCAGCCACTCGCAGACTTGTGATTGTCGAAGCTGGGAGCAGGCGGGTTGAAGGCATCATTACGCTGAGTGATGTATTCCGGTTCTTGCTTGGCTAGCAGTTCTATTTGGAGGTTCTTGGCATGACAACCATGGAGTTAATTGAATCCACAATGTACACAACAACTCTGTTTCTGTGCTTTCTCCACATGCGATCAATGGCGTTAGTAGTTTTACATTAGTTCTCCATTGATCCTCGGGATTCGTGCACTCGAGCCCCATTGTTTTTAGCATTCAGATCAAGAAAAGGAAAAAGATGTGATTTTGTAAATTGGAAAAATGGAACAGTTTGTCATCCCCTTTTATCATTCATGTCAATTCAAGGTCAGGCGGTTCCAAGTGAGTGGTTGTACCACCCCAAGAGGCATTCCCTTCTTCGGCACAAGCTTTTTAGATTGGGTTTTCTAATGGTCTATTTTTTTGCTCAGACAATAAATTAATACTCCGTACATCATTTGTAAATGTTCTTTTTTATTGCACAAATTAAGGAATAAATGAAAATGCGTTTCACAACAATCAATATCACCTTTGCAGAGGCTCGATGCTATGATTGCCTTTTCTTATGAAAAATATTACCTTCTCAATTAAAGATGCAAATTCAAGCTGCACAAATTTGACCATATAATTGTGAAACGAAAAAATCGGCCAAGATTAGGCAATACTTGTATTATAAACATGGCTCTGAAAATTTTCCGCAGGTCACCATTCCTAATGACAGATGTTATTTAACATCTAACCTAAGGTTAGCAAGCTACAAAAAGAAAACAATTGAAGAGCGCATCTAATTCTCTTATGTACGAGCCCTCATAAGTAGTCCATCCCTAGTTCTAGATGTGACCTTGGGGCAATCATTATGGCTATTGTGCCAGAAATCACGCAAATACCGCCTCAATGTGGTTGCGGAACCTTGAAAGTTTTTACAAAGCAGCCACGAGTAGGTATATTCTATAACTATGTAGGGACAAGGGCTAATATCTGGGTCTTAATTCGTCCCATGCACATTTGTATCTCCCTGTAAATAGAAAGGTTCTGAGAGCAGCATGGTTGCAAACTTGTAACCGCGTTATCTAATATCTGCGCAACTTCAGCAGGTGGGCATTGTCGTTCAGTGCAACTCTGCATGTTATCAGAATATCATGAGCAAGATCCAGAAAACATAGTATTCACATTGTTAGCAGAATACAACAAATAATGTGAGAGCTAAAAGTTAAATGATAAAACCGCTGACAAATAGGCTGATGAGAATAGTTAGAGACGGCTTTAGAAAAGAGCAGTATGAGCCTTCATAAAACCTACTGCGTAAATTTCTTAAATTTTCACGAAAATAGAAATTGCCGTTAGCATTTATCAGCTTACAAACACTTTCATCGTTAGGTTTGAGAAAAGAGAGTATGACGACCTACTCCAACAGGTATATGTAGCCATATTAAGAAAAAATAGCATCATCCAAAAAAAAAAAAAAAAAGAGATGTTAAATTGAAAATAATGTTTAGCACAACCATAGTCAATGTTAGCAACAGAAAACAGAGAAACACTGAAGCATATGACGGTCAGGCAAAACCGTAAAGGGTTTGAGATCTGAATTCTCCGAGGAGGATAGGTCCAAAATGACTAGGTAGAGAGGAATTTGTCAAGGTAAGGCAGATGATGTAGGTTGAGTACTTCACGTCATAACGATCATATAACTTATAGACAGAGATAATTCTATATTAATACTATTGTAGTAGTACATACTACATACCTGAATCATAAGTAACGTAGCAACACATGAAGTAATGAGCTCTGAGGGAACTTGCAGATCACTTGTAGCGGCTGCTTTTGCACTAGAAACATAACCACGGAGCTGAGGCTCTGAACTGTATGATGCATCTGGGTTTTGAGGAGGCAATCCTCCCGGGGATGCGGTGGAAGACGGCATCATAGATGCTATACGATTATTAGGTACACAATCTCCTTTTATGGAGGCGTCGTAAGCCTCGCCTATCTGTCCATATGCATCTTCACCTTCTCTCATAGAAGACATCACCTGAGTAACCATCAAGAGCATATGAATAACCACTAGTCATATTTGTAGAATGGACTTTGTAGCAAGCCAACAGACAATGTAAGCCAACTATCATTGTTGCACCTCATATGAAACAAAGATGTAAGGTAAAAGCGGATATGGGTATATTTTAGCCACCTATGAAAGACAAATTCCTCAGCTGACTTGTAAAAATTTAGAACAATATAGACCAAAAATAAGATTGATCACATATAATTTTGGACATCAAAACAACTATGATGGTTTTGGTGATGCCAATGAAGAGTTAATTTGCGTAGCAATTCAACACTGATACTTCGGAATCACGTTGATGAACCTTAATACTAAAACCTTTACGTCTAAGATTTTGGACACAGAAAGCAGAAACAAAGGTTGGTAAAAAATAGGGATGAAAGAAAGTCCTTGCAGTTGACAAACCTTGACAGCTACATCTACCATCTTTTGGGCTTTCTCCCTTGATCCTTGAACGATGTCAACTACATTGGGCGAAATTTCTTCACGGACAAACATAGAAGTATCTGAAGAATGTAATGTTCCATTTACAGCACCCCCATTGGCTTCAGGATGAGTCCAAGGTGCTCTGCTGGGTGATACACAATGCTGATGAAACACCTGAACACAAAGCAGGATGAATAAAAGGAAAAATTCAGTCTTAACACGAAAGAAACTAGCACTCACTCTACATCAAACTCGAGAATAAATGGTAGGTTGAAAAATTCAAATACTAAGAAACAATGGCATTCTTGAAATCATCTTGAAATCATGGAAACTGGTTTAGAATTTTATTGAAACAATATTACAGAAAAGAATGCAGGCCTTATGAACCATAACATTAGAAAGCAGAAACTAAGAAAGTTGTGAAAACACACCAATCTATAGAAATAGCTAGGACTTTCTCACAAAAGATACAAAGCTGCTACTACAATTAACAAGTACATGTATACGTTAAGTAGCTAATAATATCAAGAGGCTGATACCCCACATCCAATCAAAGCTTAAAAGAGAACATACCTTTTTTCCTAACACCTGTGTAGGGCATGGAATACGCCTCATATCACCTTCCCTTGGCCGCATCTGTGCCATATCTTGACTTGGTGTCATTTCCAAGGCTCGTAAACTTCCATTGCCCGCTACTTCGGTGTGGGAATAGTTAGATACTTGCTTGCCCTGCACAAATAAATTGAAACATCATTAAAATCAGTTGAAATAAAATGTGAGGGCTGTCAGAAAAGAAATAAAGGTTGGGAACAAGCAAGTAGAGTATAGACATGCCAATTGACAATTTTACGACTCTCTACAAACATAACAACTTGTTTTCATGCAATTCACAAAAGGTCAATGGTTTCCACCCGCAACTACATCATAGTTATTCATAAACCACCATTTGACCTAATGTAGACTGCTGCAGCTTGATGCCAAAGTTTCCAATCGGTATTAAATGCAAATCTTTAGGTACCCACCACCTTCCTGATGTGTATCAACAGTCAGTAAATAAGGAATAACAGCTAATATCCAATTTCTTATAAACTCTCGAACGTTTTATTGAACATTCCACAGCAAGATTCCACACTTTTACCCAAAGCACACCTAGAATCTGTGGGTTTATATCGTTCCATAGTTTTTTTTAAAGGCCTTCAATTTCAGTTACCAAAAAAGGAACTAAAAGCAGAATCTTTAAATAGTTGATTCGCGTGGTAATATGTATATATCTATGAAACAGTGCACATACCTTCGTGTCGACAACTGCTGAATTGAATGGAGAAACCCGACAAAAAGGATCTAGAATCCGCACAGGCTTGTCTAAAGCCGATGTAGTTGCCCCATTGCCTATTGACTGGTGTCTAAACATTTTCTGACGCCTTAGCAATTCTGGCATGTTCTCCACTGGATTCAAAGGCATGCAATCAATATCCTGCCCAGCATAAGTAGTTACTTTTGCTGCTTTGTAAAAAGCTTGCAGGACATGATACATATTTAACCTCAAATGGTCATGATAATAAAAAGACACAGAAAGATGAATACCATAACAAATTCAACTCCCAAATCTCGGCAGTCAAACTGGACCAAGCAGCTATGATGATCAACAGCTAAAACACTGCCGTTTTGGAGTTCTCTTGTTTTTGGATGAATAGCAACAACCTGCTGCCCAACTGACAGTGGACGAGCTAAGTCAGTTGGAAGCCCATCACCAAGGCCAGCGCGGAGACTAGCATAATGAGTCCTAACAGATTCGCGATATTGTTTAAGCTTATCCCTCTCTTCCTGCAGAAAACATTCGGAGAACCTCCTCGGTTTGCCAAGAGAACTGCAACCGAACAGACTTCAGTCAAACTTTACATATCTATCTTAGAGAAGCGGTCTGTACAATTAACATAAAAGACACTCACCATCTAATGACTCCCCATTCAACACGAGTAAGTCTTGGGATATGTGCCAGCCCAACATGATTTAGATACTCCACAAACTCACGTTTAGCAAACCATGGGTAGTCAATGGCACTATAGAACCACTCATATGCACACCATCGGCGTACGTCAGGCCAGGAGAGACAGTGCTTTATTTGGTCCTGGAATTTCGGGAATTCAAGGTTGAATACTTGAAAGTTAAAAAGGTTAACTGAAACAATGCCAAATGGCCACTCACCTTTACACACTGAACCCCATCTTGGTCCAAAGAAGAGCTTGTACTAGGATAAGAACTTGTAGCATGGTTTCTGTCCTTTTGACAAATTGTTCTATCTCTCTTACGTCTACTTTTCCTTCCCATAGGTGTAATAATATGGCTAGCAGCTTGAAGCTGTGTACTGGATGCTGCAACTTCAGTCTCTACCATATGTTCACCATTGCTTAAAGACACTGCAGGAGGCTTAAAGTTTGATTCACATCGTTCATCGACAGCGGATACCGGTGCATTGCTACCTGCAGACTTTACCTCTTCGTCACCCAAGGCCTGTCAAAGAATAGCAATACAATTATTATTTCTGATCAACCAATTTCTCAGAAAAGGAGACTAATTTTATACACTCTCCATTCAAGTCCAATCATCCCGGCCCATTGGCTTTTGTGAGAGGGAATTGAATTTATGGAACAATTGGACTTGAATAGAGGGAGTAACAGATATTACCAACAACCACAAGAAAAAACGCACAAAAAAATGAACACACATTTACACAAAAAGTTAAAGACATGACAGCATACACTATCATTGGGAATTATGTCATATAATAACACAAACAAGGGTGCACATGGATATTAAAACAGAATGCAAACAATACCCCTCATTCAATGGATGACTAAGTGTGTTGAAAACACTAAAATTGAAATCGAAGCGGATCAGTTTCGAGTGAATGGATATTCAGAAATAGAATGAGAGTGCATCATGCTGAAATTGATGATAGGTTATGTCACTTGCTGACCAAGGAAACTAACCAATAAGAGAATCAACATCATTGCATAACTACTAGCATAACAGTGACCACAATACACAAAAGAAGTTGCTACCGAGTTTACACATATCAAAAGAAAACTTTAGCATCTTCAATTATTATATACCTCTTTTTTAACCTGCTTCCTAGAATCATCATTGAACTGTTCAACCTTTGTTACCTAGAAATCATCCCAATTAATGAAGCCCAAGAAAAAAAAATAGACAAACAAAGGAAAGAAAGAATTCTACTTGAAATTTACCTTTGAAGCTCGAGGCTTGCGTTTCTTACAAGGTATAGGGCTCGCTTCTTGCAAAGCTACATTACATTTAGCATCCGCGTCAGCAGTGGAGTTTCGAACAGTCACAGTTTCTCCAGCATGCTCAACTGTAATGCATTATATCTCATTTAGAGGCTCATCAGATAAAACCATACAGAAGATTGCCACATGGTGCCAAAAACTTTGTCTAATGTATAAAACTCTAATGCTTTCATGCATGATCGCTTACATATTTGATGCAGCTTGTAAATGATAAATAGATAACTGAACAGACTGGCATGTAAACCACGGCAAGAGCCAACTAGAATGAAAAGATGGAACAGACGTGAACGACATTTACACGACTAACGCCTGTCCTGATTGCATCTAAGATCAAAATAATTAAGCAAATATGATAAAAGAGAAAAAGGTGTTACCAGATTCTGTAGCAAGATGTGGCATCAATAAGGACATATCAGCCAAGGTCTGCAGTGCATCACAAACTATCCGTTCATCTGTCAACATATTAAAAAAATGTAAAAATCAAATGTAAGCAAAGCAGGCCATTACAGCCCAAGAGATATAGAGGACTGAACAATTATATAGTTTCTATACTTCCATAGAACTAAAAAAATGCCATCCTAAATTTGGAGTGGCTCACTTTAAAGTGCCAAAACATACTTTTTAAGTATTCGGGTTCTAGCAAAAACGTCAAGAGAAAACCAATGAGCATGAAGTTTTTCATACGAATCCTCTCCGAAACCAAAAAGGCTATAGTTGGCACATCTAAATATTGGTGTTTACAGAACATAAACAAACACCAAAAGCGTTACAGTTGCTCGAGATAATCGTGTCATCCATGTAGTGTGAGAGCCATAACAAAGCACACACCAGGTACCAGCAACAACACATCAAATTTGGAAATTCAGGTGTTAAGTATGCCATTTAGGCACTAAATACCACTTTAGCAAACGAGAACATATTATATGGGTGCTTAGACATTCTCACACGCACCAAGGGCCTCAGATTTACTAAAACATATATACCTTCAATAATGTGTTCCTCGGATATTTTCCTTTGTCCTTTAGAAGGTGATCGATCAATCTTGGCACCACCAAGCAAGAAACCCTCATATATCCTTGGTCTCTCGTTCCTGAACTTAGATGCATCTCTTGCATCGTCAAACATTTTGACTTCAGAGATATCAGCTTTTTTCTTTCCCTTTTTTCCTTTCTTAAAGTCGGTCAAAGACGGCCTTGAATCCACGCCATCACTTAAAACCTTTTTCAGTCTGGCTTCATAGCTGCCTGAACTATCATCCATAGATTCTTCATCTGATGCAAATCCACCACTCTTGGGCTTCAGCAGACAGAATTGTAAGTGCTAGTCGGCAGAACAGAAATGCAGGTGTGATAATACATTACTGAACAACATTCGTCAATGCAGCTACTACTTTCAGAAACGTTAATCAGAGGCCAACAATATTACCTTTTCTCTAGCCGGGGGTTGTGAATTCCTTAAATGATCAAATCTTTTGGGCGTTGTTTGTGAACCATGCACTGAGACTGTATTTAACCCCGCTTTTGGTAACAGTGGAGACTCACGAGGTAGCACATCCTTGTTTCCATTCATGACTGATCCTTTGGCCCTCTTATTTGTATAGTTATTCAAACATGAAACAGGAACACGAGGTGTCCGTTTCTTTACAGGAACGTTTGTCAGGAAGTCTGAAATTCGACCAAAAGAATCAGGTTAGTGGTTTCAAACTATCATTAACCCAGAAATTCACAAATTCATTTTCTCAGAACCATTTACAACAATTTGTACTAATATTTGTCTAAAACTTCTAGATTGATTATTATCACCATGATATTTCTTTTATGTTCATTGCTTAGCCTGCACTTATATATTGATATTGCTAAAAAAACCTAATAGACGCTCTAGGTTGCCTTGAATTTCTGGGATAGTACATGTTATATGGAATATCACATGTATCAGTAAGAAAGTAAGAAGACAAATACCGTCAAAAAAATTAAAACCAGATTGGCATTTATCACTTGAGCTGATGGATGGATGCGGTAATGAAACCGCCCGCACTGGTTTTCCATTTGAGCTAATAGGCGGGCGCTGCAAAGAGGTCTCTCTTTTATGATCAAGTCGGCCTTTACCCTTTAAATGTTTCTGCACTTTACGAGCCATCGATGGTGTATCTTCTGTATCTTTTTCACTTCCACTTCCATCCTATGAAGAAAGGATTAATTCATAATTGATCTAAGAAAATAAATTGTGCACATAAGAAATAGAAAGTTAACAAACTGAAACGAACAGAAGCTGAGTCAAAAAAATAAAAATAAAATAAAAAATAAAAAATAAAAAATAAAAGAAAAAAGATGGGAGGGGAAGTGAGAAATTCCACAAGTTTGTTTGAGAATACTTCATCAAAGATAAGCAAATAAGATGTCACAAACATTACTTCTGGTCACTATTAGTGCCAGAAAAGGACGTTAAACTCAATTGTTCATCCCCCATATTCCTCATGATTAATAATTGTCAACTTTCATCCAAGGCTTGGCCTCAGTAAACAGAAAGTGCACACAGGTTAGAAACAACCGCTTCAATTGACATCTTACCATCACATTGTAGTGATCGATCATCATTGCAATGAGCCCAGACACAGAAGCTGTTCCATCCGGCAGTGATAAATAGGCCTAAATGTGAAATAAACAAACAATATCTGTTACAATTTAATCATCCATATTCATAAAATGTATGGAGTAAAATATTAACAGATGACAAAAAGTCCTTGTATTCAAACAAAAAGCCAACTGCACACGTTCTTTAAATATGTCTTTCCTACAATCCTGCTTGTATTCAAACAAACGGCAAGGCACGACCTAAGCTGACAAATGATCATCATTGATGCCACATTACTCCAACAAAATATTACAGCAGATTTCCTACCTTTCTAGCACAAATCATTACACATGCAGTGTGTATTCTTATCTTCTCCAAACTAATCTCAAAATAGAGCGGATATGGATATTTAAGAGGAAGTTTTAAAAATGCGACAAGTCCTATTGACTCAGTCAAGTTATACTCTTTCTCACCAATAACAATTAGTTTTGGGGATCTGCCCAGGGAAGGGCGCTAACATGATCATCAAGCATTCTATTGAGTGTAAAGTGACATTTCTACACATGGATAAAGCAATGTTAACAAACAAAGACATGGAAACACACTTACTCGATTCATATTGTAAAGCGCTTCCACCATTTCTGTAGATCTAGAACGTACAACACTGGCAACCTGAAATTTGGTTAAGGAGGTAAAAAAGAAGCAAAGATGAAGGCAGTAAATAGATTAGTAGAATCAACATCTTTCACTCTTAATTTGAAGAAACGAATCAGAATAGTATCAAGCTGATTGCTGATACAGACCCATAACTTTGGACGACACTCCATTATGAAGTGCTAAAACTTCAAGGAAAGCAGAATATGAGTACCTTCTTCCAGTCTTTGTTGTATTTTCTGTAAGCCTCATAAAAGCGCTGAAGCTCGACTTTACTCCATTGGGGTCCAAGCATGTCAGATAGCTTTCGCTTCTGGGGAAAAAAAGGAACAACGTTTCAAACTCTATTGAAACTCCCTAGGCTAATGGATTGCAACTCTAATATTAAACAAAACCAAGGCAAGCAAGTTCACATGGTATCATCGAACAAAATGATTCGTCAAGTAAAGAACAACAAAATGATAGGCACCTAAACACTTATTCAGTGCGGTCATCATTTTACTGAGGCGTAAATAGCTCAAAAATCTATCCAGCAGCCTCAATATACTACGGTAAAGTCCCTGTAAATGAACCTTTCTCCAAAAAAAATCCGTACTTCATTGGACGAACCCGTAATTCTAGGCTCATACAAATAACGTTGTCCTAGTGCTCCCCTAACTAACGGGTAAGCTGGGTCATATGTACAAAGCCTTGCCCGCGTGTTCCACAAAGAGGCGCAGCCAGCTTCACGAGCCATTTCGAGAATCATCAATGACGAAGACAATCCAACGATCTATTATTTGAAAACTCGGTAACAATCAACGAAAAACACTTAAAATTCATCAAATTTTCACAAACAAAAGAAAGAATTATGAAGATACTGAAATCGAAATTCTAGCACACAAATCAAACAATCAATTAGAATAAAAAGAAACTACCTTTGGTTTCGGTTTGTCGTCGTTACCAGGAGACGAATCGTAGACAACACCAAACCCTTTGTTAATACTTTTCGACTTCTTCATTGGAGCCATCTAAATT
>JAUEKU010170421.1:0-11237 GCA_032274805.1 Gypsophila paniculata
GTCTTGTTTTGCCATGTCAATTTAGTAACTTGGTTACAAATATGTAACCATTTGCATATTTTTGACTCTCAACAATAGGGGGTTTGTGGACAAACCTCAAAAAGGTAGGATGAACCCCTTTGACAACTCCATACTGCTAATGCCCTAAAAACGAAGGTGAAACATGTTTAAACAACTATCGTTTTTACTTGTTATTGCCGGTTAAAGTTGACTTGAGTACATTATTGGAATGATTTCTCAATAGTTGAATTTATTTTGAAATTATTTTGAGTTGAGATTATTATTGGAAGATAAATGCGAGTTGAGATTATTCGTGCGAATTTTTCCTATTAAAAAAATCCATAGAGAGAAACATAGGACGAAGTTTGGAACACATCAACCACACGTGCCCTTCATCTCATCCTCAAACAAAACCCAAATACTTTGCACCTTCACACATATTCCTCACACATACTCCCCTCTTCTTCCTATACGTCTCTACTCCCCTTTATTCAACTCGGACTATAATTACAATTAATTACAATTAAATTACAATTACGGTTAAATATTAAATCAAAAATACAATTAAATTCTAAATTAATTAAATTCACAACAACCAAAATCAAATTTTAAAAAAAAAATCGTTTAATTGGATCAATCAGAAACTAAAACCCCCGATTTCTGTGCGATTCTCAAACAAAAATCCGCATATTCCTTTATTTTTATGCCAGGTTTTTGTTCAATTTATCTTCTATTTTTCGCTGTCAAATTTAATCGCACACCTATATTTTTAATAGTCGTATGCGAAAGAACAATTACGTAATTTTGTCGTGTTTTTCTAGGGTTTAGTATTTATTATTTATGATTTACGATTTACGATGTTCAGGTGAAGTTGCTTTGTAATCATTATTACTACTTTAATTTGATGTGTGATTAATTAATTAATTGCACTAGTGATTTGTGATAGTCGTATGCGTTTGAGTAAAAGTCATATGCGACAGAGCACTTACGTAATTACTTCGTATTATTTACGAATGATTTACGATGCTCTGATGAAGCCGCTTAGGAGTCGTTCTTATTACTTTAATTTGATGTGTGTTTAATGAAATTAGTGAATTGCATGTTAAATTTGATTGATTGATTGATTAATTAATCGCACGAGTGATTTAATGAGGTAGACGTATGCGTTTGAGTAGAATTCGTATGCGAAAGAGCTATTACATATCTTTTTCGTGTTTCCTAAGGTTTAGTTTACTACTTCGTAGTATTTATGATGATTTACGATGTTCAGGTGAGGTTGCTTAACAGAAGTAATCGTTATTATTACTTTAATTTGATATGTGATTAATGATTAATGAATTAGTGAATTGCATGTTGATTTTGATTGGTTGATTAATTGACTGCACAAGTGAATTGTGATAGTCGTATCCGTTTGAGTAAAAGTCGTATGCGAAAGAGCAATTATGTAATTTTTTCATGTTTTCTAGGGTTTTGTTTAGTACAGTAGTATTTATGATGTACGATGTTCAGGTGAAGCTGCATAAGGCATAACAATTGTGATTACCGTAATTTGATATGTGATTACTGATTAATGAATTAGTGAACTGCATGTAGATTTTGATTTAGTCAATTGATTTGACGAAGTTGCAGGGAAAATTGGAGATTAATGGCGACAGCGACAATGGCAACGGCTGCAGGAGCAGCAGCGCTGTTGTATTACACCTTGAACAAGAAGTTACAGTCTGGTGCAAGTGAAATTGATGAGGATGATGATACAGCCGGAGTTGTTAGTAGTAGTAGTAGGGTTGATAGGGTTTCGACTCGGCTTATTAGAGCTCCGGCCACGTGGCTGGAGACGATTTCGACTTTGTCGGAGACGCTAAGGTTTACGTATTCTGAAACCCTAGGGAAATGGCCTATTGGTGACTTGGCTTTCGGCATTAGTTTCCTTTTGAAGAGGCAGGTATAACGGACCTATCGGTTTTTTTAAGTTTCTAGTTTTAGTGTGATTGATTACTGAATTTGCTAAGGTTTACAATATAATTAACAGGCTATTGTGCAATTCTAGTTGTTGCTTGTTAGCTGCTGTCTTAGTTTAAGCGTTTGCTTGTGTACAATTAGAAAAGAGATAGTATATGGTGCTCGGATTTTCACTTGGTTATTATCAAACAAACAACATTATCACAATATCACTGGTAAAGAATTTAGATGTTCAAAACGACACTAAAATGATGAGGTTGCTTCAGAATGGTCATAATAAATATTGCGTCTAAGATTGTATTGAATGAGTGCTACTTCAGAATAGAAAGTAGAGCAACTAATTTAGTGAGTCATTTTGCTTTGTTTTATCACTATTCAGAAGCAAAGTACACTACACTGAACCTTGGCTACATTGTAACGAAAGCATACTCTAAATTAGTTTCTGCCAGACCAAATGTTACCTAATGTCTGAACCAAAGGGATCGTGAATAACAAAATACTGGCTTATACTAATTTTGGTTTAAGCATGTGGGGGTTGTAACTTGTTTGAGTATATTGTGCAAATGTTTGTCACTTTGTTTCTTAGTAGACTTCGTCCCGTGGCCTTCATGTTCTGGTGCATGATGTGATGTTTCTCTGTAAACGACCAATCAAATCGTTACAGTTATCAGATGAACATTGTCTTATTCTTTTTTTGGGTGTGTTGGGTGCCTTGTTATGTTGTAAATGATTTTATCATTACTTTCTACTTCTCTAGTCTGTGTCTTGTGTCGTTGGACCTAGTATTTGGTTGCTTGAGCCGTGATCAATAACTAGACCGCAAGAAATACCGTAGCTTGATAGTTTTACTTTTGGTGGTTGACTAGTTTGTTAAATTGCTAGTAAAGTAGTAATGTATGGGGAGGAATGTGTTGTGGGCTGTGTCTTGCCTACTAATCTGATAATCTCTTTTCAGGGAAATTTGTGCGTACAAGACGTATTTGGAGGAAATGACAGTGTATGTTTGAAAGGACCTGAAATAGTAGCCGAGCTAAAATATCTTTTAAGTTTATTAACACTATGCTGGCATTTCTCAAAGAAGCCTTTCCCTTTATTTTTGGAGGAGACTGGTTTTAATAATGATGATGTCCTTCTTCAAGAACCCAAAGCAGGGGTAAGTGATGGCACACTACAAGTATTCTATGTGCATCCTAAAGTGTGCGCCATTAAGATGTTCGTACTAATCATCCGAAGAAATTTACTGATGGAACTGTGTGCGTTTGTTAATTGCAGATTTTAAAGCCTGCTTTTACAGTTCTTGTGGATCACAAGACAAAGTGTTTTCTTCTATTGATTCGAGGAACCCATAGTATTAAGGATACACTGACAGCTGTAACTGGAGCAGTGGTCCCATTTCATCATTCGGTTGTCCATGAAGGAGGAGTTAGCAATTTAGTTTTAGGTTATGCACATTGTGGAATGGTTGCAGCTGCTCGATGGATTGCAAAGCTGGCAACACCTTGTCTCGTTAAAGCTCTTGGTGAAAATCCGGATTATAAATTAAAGGTCAACACTTAATTTTATGCAATGGATGCTTCTTAATGCAAGTTTTGTTGGCTTTGTTCACAATCGAGCAATGCTGACTTCCTCTTTGGATAAAATATATTGCATGTATCTGTATCATGTGATAGTCTCGGTTCATCTTAATTATTCTTTTTTATATCATTATTGCCTGTATTTGATATGGAGTACATGAGCTGATGCTTGTGAGTGGATGGAGCTAATTATACTTAAAGCTGTCGCCATATCTTCTTTTTTAGTCTGTACTAAGAGAGAAGCAAATGCATCTTAATGTATCAGTGACGATGTTTAAGTATCTCACACTTGGGGTGTCAAATTCAATGGTTGGCTTAGCTGATAATCGCGGTGGTGTATGTGTGAGGATGCTGGTGTTTTTATTTATTCACTTGCTCCCGGGGGTGAGGTTGTGCGTGCTACGTCACTCTTATACTCGCCGATTTTTCTTGCTCGTCTTTCCTATAAATGCCACGCTTGCTTAATTTCAATATGAATTGCATGTACTTACTAATGTTAATAGTTAAGATCCTTAATTCCAGATCCTTAATTCCGTTGCTCTCATTCTTATTTACTCTGGTTTCCTGCATAGTTTGAGTCGTCCTTCTTATGTAGTGTTCCTTAAAACATAAAAAAGAACATTGTTTTTGGCTATGATTGTTACAGAGTGTTTGGCATTGATGTACCTCTACTACTGACAAATTTAGGCTGCAGATTGTAGGGCACTCACTTGGTGGAGGCACAGCAGCCCTGTTGACTTACATACTACGTGAACAGAAAGAACTATCAACGAGCTCATGTGTCTCATTTGCTCCAGGTACATCTCTAAGATGCTTGTACTGATCTGAGATGCTTGTTGATGAAGTATAGATGCTTAGTTGATGAATAAGATATTGATTAGATTATGAAATTCTGGTATCTTGTACATTATTTTTCTGAGCTTCTACTTCACTGACTGAATTGGCTTATACAGCTGCATGTATGACATGGGAGCTCGCAGAATCAGGCATTGATGTCATTACTTCCATTATCAATGGAGCCGATTTAGTCCCCACTTTCTCAGCTGCATCAGTAGATGATCTACGTGCAGAGGTCGGTACCAGATATGCAAACAATTTCTATCACTTTCATTGTCTGATCTGAAAAGTGGAAGGGCTTTTGGGCTCATATGCAAGAATGAACCTTTTTTTACCATTTTGGTTTCAGGTAACAGCTTCTGCTTGGTTAAACGATTTGAGGAATCAGATTGAGCAGACAAGGATTCTGAGCACCGTGTACCGATCTGCATCAGCTTTAGGCTCTCGTCTTCCATCTATAGCCAGTGCTAAAGCAAAAGTTGCCGGAGCTGGTGCTGTTCTCCGGCCTGTTTCTAATGGCACTCAGGTAACTTTGACTTATCTGAATCTTGGCTGTTTTTATTCTCTCCTCGTTTGACATGTACATGTCCTAGAAATCGTAGAACCTTCGATATAAGAGTGGTAATTATTGGTCCTATAAGGCGTTCATAGTTCATTCTATATTCTCCCTCGCCCAAGAGGGCAGAGGCTGGGGTTTTTTTTGGAAAATGAGATTCGAAACAACGAGACCCCTTAATTTGTTTCTGAAAGTGGAGCTGAATCTTTTGCCACAATTTGAGTTTCTGCTTCCTGTTGGTCTTTGATACATGCAATATTTTGAAACTAGCCTTATTTTTTAAACAATGAAATTTTATTTTTTTAAATAAGTGCCATGTTCATTGTTTGTACGAATATACCTCTTTTATGACTTTCATCACTTCACATTTCATGCTGGCTAAAATTTTAGTCGTTGGTGCATTATATTATGTGCTTTCTTTACATAAAAGGAGTCGTCTGTTTGTAGTCAATCCTTTGATTGTGCTTTAATGATTGTCTATATCAATGCATGAATATTTTTTATAGGCTGTCATGAGAAGAGCCCAGAGTATGGCTCATGCAGCAATGAGGCGTCCCAATATGCTGTCATCATGGTCATGCATTGGTCCACGACGTCATGGCAACACTATTACATCAGACGAGCTAGAAAATTCACCTGAATCTTCGCTCACCAGTGCCAAAACTTCTGAACCACTTGTCACCACATCAGCCGAGTCTCTGGAACTCCCTGTATCTTCACCCGAGGGATCAAATTGGAATTCAGGGATCGGGTGTTCTTACTCAGATGTAAGAGATCTTCACCATGAGTTGGAGGTCGATATTGTTGATGGCGAGGACGAGGATGACCTAACCGACAACCATAGACATGAAGATCTCACGTCCGAAGTCGAGTTGTGGCATCAGCTCGAGCACGAGCTTTATGATCGAACCGAAGGAGAACAAGCTGATGTGGAGAAGAAAATAAGAGAAGAAGAAGAAGCTGCCTTGAAAGAGGTTGGAGCAACACAACCAGAAGGTTCTGCAACCGAAGTGAAGGAAGTGCATCGATTTTATCCTCCGGGAAAGATAATACACATCATGACTCTTCAAGCCGAGAATGAAGGCACAGTTTCAGACAGTGACAGTGAAGATAGGGAGTCGATAGAGGCTGAAGTCGGGATATTCCAAACTCCGAGGGCATTGTACAGTAAGTTAAGGCTTTCACATAGCATGATCAGTGATCACTTCATGCCTGTATATAGAAGGCAGATTGAAAAGCTTATCAGGGATCTTGAAAAGGGTGGTTCTCATGGTAGCGATTGTAGTCAAGGAAGTGTTGTTTTATGAAGGTCGGGATTTTTTTTTTTTTGGGGGTGACACAGCGAGAGGAATTTTCTAACTTAAAAAACACACAAGCCTAACTGTTAGATGGTGCCCTGTGGGACGGTCGCATATTATTTCGCCATTCGCGGGGATGAATATTAATCAGGAAGAACCAGTTCCTGCAGTTGCATGTTGGAAAGGGTAATGAGCTATATTCTGATGCTTGCATTCTGAGCAGGGCGGCGAGAATGGATATTTTAAGCTCCAGAGGGTGGCACGGAGTTTTCGGTTGTACCACCAGTCACATAATATACTCCGCATTATGTTATGACCCTCGTACTATTTTACTATAATGTTTTGTGTTTTCGGTATGGTGGCATTGAGTTATACGCACGAGTATAAGTCATTTTCTTATACTCCGCATTATGTATGCAGACATGCAGTATATACATAAAGTCGATCAGATCTAACTCGATCAATGTTGTTCCATACTGTGTACTCAATAGCAAGTTAGTTCAACTTGGACGTATATTCTGCAAGTCTCTGTTTTTTCTGAGTAAATAAATGACGAAACAAAGGGATACATTTCATATTGTTTCAGTGTGGACCATCGTCCGTGAATAAGTAGATGGGTCTGAATCGAACCAAATCAAACATCTTAAGAAAAGAAATAAAGGATAAAGACAACCGAAAAGACGATCAAGTATGAAAACGTCTTACGATTATGGACTCAATATTCGAACCAATGGCATGTTCTACAACCTATAAGTGGAGGAACCTATGTACAATAAACGCCATAGGAATGCTTTCATTGATAGCTCAAACTGAAACATCACTAGTACAAGATTATTTGTTGCATGTTTTTAATACGTACATTGTGTCATTGAGTATTGAGAAGTCATTTTACATCATTTGTCTTTTGTGGCACATAGTGTATAGAGATGTGAACTGTCTTACAATGTTTGTTAGTATAACGTGACTTCCGTTTCAATTATTCATCATACATGCATCTTATCAATTGGGATATCGACTATTATCACTCGACAAATCGACAATATACTCAATACCTAATTCATTCATAGTATCCAATGACCGTCTGCAGGACACCTTACAAATAAAGTTACTTAAGAAGATTCAATCTCAATACATCAACAAGGAATCCATCAATCACTAAGGCATATATAGTACATATACTCTTAAAAAATTACTCTATACTCGCGACTCATATCAGATGCAGTGATTAATATTAACAGTCCAAATTGAACATTAGAACGGCTAGATACGTAAAACTGTAAATTATGCCTTAAACATCAGCTTAGGTCATTAGTCATAATTTTCCTTAAGTAATCGACTTTATATAATTAAGCCAACATATACATATGAAAGACCAAAGATGTGTTGATGTATGGTTGAGAAGCTACAAAACATGTGATTTAACACCCATACAAAGTCCATGCATATGTGAATATAAATTGATCATTAAATGGTCTATTCATTCAATAGTGTAGGGTTACCCACGTTTGTAGACATATTTTTTTTCCTACAAATTCTAGTAGTGTTGTGTGTATTACTTGTATAGTTGAATACCATCTAATTAATCACACTGATGCTGACTAATTCTCAATTATGTAGGCCCAAATATTGTTTAACAATAGGTTTGATGACTAATTACGTGGGCTCTACACAAATTAAATTCGTATAAAAATAAAACACAACTTAGTCATGTAAATATTTTATATTAATGGCTTCTATCTATCATTCTAATTTCATACTACAAAAACAATTGATGAGTCTTGTTGGCTCGCTTTCCTCTTCACCTTTCTACGCCGTTTCGGCGTAAGTGCATCTTGTTCTTGTCGCTTAGTAGTTCATTCACTCCTATGGTTTGTGGGAGTCGCTAGTGTTGTTCATGATATGAATTATGAAGCTCGTGTCCATTCAAGGGGGGAAGGAGCATCTCCTTCTCCTCTCAACATAGATGAGCGAACCTCCTTTCTCATTAAAAATGGAAGGAACTGCCGGATGTTAGGTCCCAAAGTGGATGACGCTTGGATATCTAACCTGAGAGCAGCAGCGGGATGGGTTCTCTATGCTCAGCACTACATTCGTAGTACTATAGACAATATTTATAGCCTATGTTGTTTATTTCTTTGTAATAGCTTAATTTCATCCTTAGAGCATCCAATCGGAATGTTCACCGCCTTATTCATAGGCGCCTAGAACATGATTGATGTCTCTCTTTACAGCCGGAAAAAAAAAAAAAAAAAAAAAAAAAAAAGTTACTTGCATCTACATGTATTTCCATATAAATATGGAGATTGAGAGAGAGAGAGAGATAATTGACAACTTTTCTTTAAATAATAATTTTGGAATTTTTTCGGGACAAACACAAATAAACCGACATAAAGTTCATAATATTTCTTTGTTTCTCACCCTAAGAACAAAGATAACGAACCCAAGGCTAATGGATTGAAATATTCTCTATGAAAAGCGGGGTCCGTGACTTAAGTTTAATCAACGTAATATAATTTGTCGTCTTTACTTTGTAGTAGGTTATTGTATTATTTTCTCAATATTGATCGACAAGCCACGAAACCAACAGAATATATGACATGATGATTCATCTATAATAATATCAGCTTAATTTTTTTTTACTAATAATATCAGCTTAATAAAGACGTTGTTTACTAACAAAGTGAATACCAATGCAACTTTTAATTACATGCTTGGTTCAATTACATTATTGATCACGTGGAAATATATATTAAAATGTATTTTATACCCATATCGTGTCGATCCGACAGCCTACTATTCAAATTAAACCCTCATCTTATTAGAGATCGAGCTAATCAAGGCCATTTGGTTGATTAAAGTTGACATGATGATGGATTGAATCACATAAGGCCAATATGGGGAGATTGGGGGACAACACAATTTTAGAGGGGAGGAGACAACAAAATGACAAGGAAATGCACTGCGTGTTAATCAAATTAGGTATGGTTAATGGGGACAAAGTACTTAGCATGATATTATTGGTCACTTCATTTGTGCGCTAGTGGAGTACACTTATATTCCAAGTTTGTTCTTCCATCACTTTTATTATATAGATGATGATAAGGTGTAATTGAGTGGTACACAAATTCAGTATCATCTTTTCAGGCTCTCCCAAATATGAGGTGGACTCTATAAATGGGAGAGAGGATGTGAAATGATTGTAGAAGTGTGGTATTGCCACTGGATGGCACAATTTCATTTTTCTTTATTAATTAATATTGTCTTATCAATTTGTTAGCATGCATTCACACATTTTTTTTTTAGAATAATTCACATTTTTATTTTTAGTGTTCTTTTCAATTCATATTTTTTCGATATTTAAATTTATTGGTTAACTCATGTGATTATTATTGTTGGATCATGACTAAACTTAGTGGTTTTTATATATTCTATACGGAGTACTATTTAATTCAACGTTTTTCTTTTAATCTTTATTAATATTCTCAATAAGATGAATTAGAAAAAGATCAGCAAACTTTGTTTAATTTGTACATGCACATGCATATTTTGCTAATGTATTGCTAGTTTAAGTTATAAATTATGATTATTCGAAAAATCAATCAAAAGATTCCATACAACATTTTCGATTTTTTTAACGATTTTCTAACGTCTGCGCTAAGGGCACATGTTAAGAAGCAATATTAGGAAATAATTTGAAGATTTTATCACTAGAAATGGTAACAATGGAATATATTTCAATTTCTCATGATAATATCATTAAATAATTTCCTTATATAACTTCTTAACATGTGCCCTTAGGGCACACGTTAGAAAAATCGTTTTTTTTAATTAGAGAATTTTTTAATAATAATTGTTTGTGAAATGATCTTTTAAAACACACAATGATAACTAATCAATTTTATATAATATTTTAGAAGACATACACATATCCTACATGTTAAGAAAACATGGACAAAAATAAGCATTATTATTGTCCGGATCAAATTAGAATAATAATACATCAAATATATATAATCATATATAGGATCGAGGAGCATCAATTTATACCATTTGTAATAGGATAATGTGATTCGAGAGAATTATTCAATGGATCATATTTGTTAATCGCCCAAAATTGGAAAGATGTGCGACCTCGATCAATTAATGGAAAAAAAAAAGGTTCGAAATCATTTTAATGGTTTTGTTATACTCCGCATAATAAAGAAGAATATAACACAAAATCTCATTCACATTAATATGTTTGGCATATGTGTGTTTTATTGTTATTATTATAAAAGACGGTGTATCACTAATAAAGTGAAAGACGAATTTATTGATGCATAAAATGTGACCACATTTAGGCTGATCGTGATCATTATTAACTCAAATGTGACCATTTTTAAATTTCTCAATAATGGTCATATTATACTCAATTGTGGTCATGATGAGTCTAAAAGTGGTCACATTTTATGCATTAGAAAACCCGTCTAATAATAAGAAAGTGTTAAACAATTTTTTTAAGATTTTTCCTTACTCTTTAAGAGCAACAATAGTAGAATAGTTTTAAATCGGTTTTAATCTTTGCAGTCCTAACTTTACTGGGTTTAGTCCAGATTTTTATTTTTAATTTTTTCTTTTGACAAATTTGATCCTAAACCTAATTAATCCTCTGAAAATTAATAATATATTAACTCAAATTCAATCAATTTGAAAATATAATTATTCTGCTACAATAAATTTCGATTCCAATAAAGACCAGGTTTAATCACTTAATAATTATAATTCTTTGATTATTATGTTTTTTTTCATATTTTTATTTAATTTACTTTATTAAAGTTGAAAAATAGTCATGGCGGTGGGGACTGAATGGTGGGGTTTCAGAGTGCGGTCGCGGCGGCGGGAGGAGGTGGCCGATGGTGGTGGTGGTGGTGATGATGATGGTGAGGCGGCGATTGACTGAGGTGGGGGAGGTTTTAGGGTTTTTTTGGGGGTTGAACTAATTTTTTCTTTTTTTTTTAACTATTTTTTTATTTG
>JAUEKU010170432.1:0-11235 GCA_032274805.1 Gypsophila paniculata
AAAACGTATGGAGGGCGGTATAGTCTCGCCCTTACCTAGTTGAGCTTGGGGCAGAAATGGCTAGAGCCACTAGCGCATTGATGGCATGCACCTCCTCGTTCTTGTTTGAGTGAGAGGTGGTGCGGGAAGTGCTCCCTTGGAAACCGCGCCAAATATATTTGGACATGGTGCCGGCCCTAATGTCGTCTTGAATCCGAGTGCCTACTCGGGTTAGTTGTTTGAAGTTTTGAATGTTGTTATACCTTATTTGGCCTTGGTAGATAGGTCGTAGGTTGTTAATGAATTTTTCGACCAATTCGTCCTCGTTTGGACGATTGGGTATCTGGGCGCTCAGGCGCTTCCATCGAATAAGGTACTCGGTGAAGCTCTCATTGTCCCTCTGGTTCAGCACTTCCAGAGTTCGGATGCACGTCAGCTTGTCTTCATTGTCGTGATACTGCTTGTCGAATTCATAAGCAATATCTTCGAAAGTCTTGACCTTGTATGGGTCAAGAGAGTAAAACCAGTTTTTAGGAATAGAATCCAGTGAGTGTGGAAATAGCATCGGCCAGTGCCTAGGCTCGACGCCCTTAATAGCCATTTGGCTTTTGAAAGCCCGGATGTGCACTAGGGGGCTTTCAATGCCCTTGAAGATGGGCAAGTCAGAGAGAGCTAGTTTGTTTGGCAGCTCGTCCTGAATGCTCTTCAGCACAAACCCGTTTTCAGCATGGATAGAGTAGCCTTGAGCAGCAGTAAGGCGCTCCTCCATTGTCTGGAGCTTCTTTGCGTTGTGTGGCCTCTTCCTTGAGGCAGCGCACAGTATTTTCGGCCTCTACCTTTTGAAGGCTGGCCATTTGCTCTACGAGAGCATTAAGAGTATCGATCGTAGCTTGGAGAGCTTGGATTAGTTTAGCCTAAGTCATTCTGTCAAAGTTGAGCTTGCGGGAAGTAGAAGGTTTAGCTTGTCATTTTTTTGGTGAGGCGGGTTTCCAGGACAGGATCAGAACCTGCCAATTTATCAGTTAGTACCAAAAGAAAGACAAGAAACTTGACTCGCGCATATCAAGACAGACTTTGAAACTAAAACATTTCATTTTGACAGAAAAATGAAAGGCTTAAGAACGGAACGTGTCAACACGTTTATCTTGAAGTAAAAGTTTTAGAATTGAATCAGACTGGCCCAATTTGATGGTATGTCTTTTAGGACCAAAATCGTTGAGATTGCGATGTAAAATTTTGGAATGTCGGACTCAAGCGATTATGGACCGATCAGACTGACGATGCTTTTGAAATGTCTCGAAAATGTCGTGCTTAAATTTCGAGTATTGTTTTAAAGGAATTGAACCGAGGTGGCTATAGGCCATTTGGTCTAATGTGAAGGCCGATGGGAGATGGGCTTGGCCATTCCCGGGTTTTGATTTTCTAAAGACCGATTGTTTTGCTCGGGCCGAAATGACTACGAGTCAATTGGTCCAAGGATGAAAACTAACACAAGAATGTAATATTTATTCTCGAGCCAAGTTTGAAAATGTTTGTTTGTATTGGGTCGAGATGTCAACTGGGTCATTCGATCCAATCTGAAAAGTCCACGAGAATAGCTTGGTATTCTCGGGTTTTGCTCTTTGTAAATGTACTGGATAAGTGGGCTACCGTGATCGTGGGTCACGTGGTCCATTTATTCTTTTAAAATGTCACGGGAATGTAGTGGTTATTCCCGAATGTTTATAAAGATTTGTTGATTTAAGTCGGGTTAAGATAACTATGGGTCATTAGTCCGACATAGTGTTTTTAAAAACTCATTTTGGAAAAGTTTTAGAACTTTGATAAGAGTTTGACAATCAAAAATAAAGTAACATTTTTGAAAATTTGGACATGAGGGGTTTTGAAAAAAGACAATTTTCAAAAATGACAAATTAATAATATAATTTCCTACAGTTGTATAATATGAAACATGACACAAAATCACAACTTAAACTGTTGAATGTAAGAAATGTACAAGTAAATCTGTCGATAAATAGTTAAAAAATAAACAAAAAGAAAATACGAAAGTATAATACATTTCACTTTGTCATATTTAACTTGCGAAAAAATCCTAAAATATATGAGGGTATATTAAATAGATAGTTAGAAATAAAAGAAAACAAATGATTAACAAAAAAAAATTTACTAAAAAATTATTTTATAATGACAACTACTGATACGATGATTTGAACTAACATGGATAATAGGAAAGACCGAAAGACTAATCAATTGTGGACAAATTCTTGGGGTTAAAGAAATTCCTTGAAACTGAAAAAGGTGAAAAAAGAAAGGTTCATAAAGGATTGACTAGACTTCCCTACAAGTCTTCAACAAGGAGTCCTTATTATTTGACTTTGAACTTAATATATTATTATATATTAAGGATTTGTGAGTCTCTTAGAGAAATAAAATAAAGTAAAAACACAATGCCCAATGAATTCATTGTTGAGAGTTAACTCTACTGCAGGAGTTAATACTAAACTATGAGTAAAAAAGTTAAACTTGTACAACCATGTATTTTACTCAAGTTGGAGAGAGGCAACTTGAGTTACCATGGATGTAAGAGCATGCACATCCATGGGTTTCACTCATCTTTCTCTCTCATCTTATATTTTTGACACCTCATTTTTCTTTTATCCACCTCATTTTTCAATATTAAGAGCATGCACATCCATGGGTTTCACTCATCTTCCTCTCTCTTCTTATATTTTTGACACCTCATTTTTCTTTTGTACACCTCATTTTTCACTATTTACATACTCTTCTTATAAGTTAAAAACATTTTTTCCCCACAATCATGGTTCCTCAACATTACCTCTCTCCTAATAATTTGACCCTGCCAAATACCAACCACTATATATTTATTTTTCATACTAATATTCACAAATATTATAAAATTCAATAATAATAATAATAATAATAATAATAATAATAATAATAATAATAATAATAATAATAATAATAATGGCTTTAGTATAAATTAACTTAACATTAAAAACACAATAAAAAATATATTTAATAATATAAATATTCTACATATCACCATAACATAAAAAAAAAATATGAGCAACATAAAAAAAAGTAAGAAAAAAAATCCTAGATTAAATAAAAAAATTAGTATAAAAAAATCTACACATCACAATGATTTAAAAAAAATTATTTAAAACTCCAAAAAATAAGAAGATAAACTATATAAAATGAATTTAATAAAAAAAAGTAAGATAAAAATAAAAAGAAAAGTGACACATTATTCAAGAAAGAGATGAAGTAGTGTTGAGTTAAACTCTTGTAGTTAAGTTTACCCCAAAAGATGAGTAAATATAACAAACTCTCACAGCCATGGTACATAACTCATAGAGGAGAGAGGGTGTTTGAGTGATTAAAAAGACCATGGTTGTACATGGTCTAACATACTCTTCTTATAAGTTAAACTTTTTTTCTTCATAACCATGGTTCCTCATGGTACCTCTCTCCTAACAATTTGACCCTACCAATCAATATATATTTATTTTTCATATTAATAATCTTAAATATTTCATAATAATAATAATAATAATGACCATAGTATAAATTTACTTAACATTAAAAATACAAAATATAAAAAAAATCTACACATCACCATAATATAAAAAAAAATATGAGTAATATAAAAAAAAAAAGTAAGAAAAAAATCATGGATTAAATGAACAAATTAATATAAAAAAAAAAATCTACGCATGACCATAATATAAAAAAAATAATTATATAGAACTTCAAAAATAAGAAGACAAACTAAATATAATGAATTAATAAAAAAAGTAAGAAAAAAAAAAGATAAAGTGACAATATGACACACTATCCAAAAAAAGAGACGGAGGAGTACTTGAGTTAAACTCTGGCAGTTGAGTTTGCCCCAAAGATGAGTAAACATAATAAACCCTCACAACCATGGAACATAACTCATTCAGGAGAGAGGGTGTTTGAGTGATAAAAAAAACCATGGTTGTACATGGTCTAAGTGCTCTTATCACAACTTATGCAACCCAGCAAGTCGCACTTTAGAGAGGTAATTTCTGTCATAAATTTACCACTGAGAATGTGATCCATTTGTAAGAATTTGTTAACATTAATTTCAAAAAGTTGTAGCGAGGGTTACAGCCCTTATTTGAAATAATAATATTTTAGTACAAAGTGTTAACATATTTTCTACGACGAGTATTACCCGACATAAATGAGAATTTGCCTACACAACCAACACAGCCAAACATATTCAATGTAACAGCAATCATATTCAATTACATTGAAAGTTTTTATATTTGGTGTTGCAATTATAACATCATTTGTAAACATAGTTTCGCCCCTGTGAGGAAGAATGGTTAGATGAATTTAGGACGTTATAATACGCCATTGGTTTTGCGTTTTCAACCTTATAAACGCCATAAGTGGTGGGATATTTAGTGCTTTGATTTTTACATTCTCAATTTGATTTTTCTATAAAAGACTTGAAAACGCCACATGTCATGACGTTTCGTGCTCAGTTAAACTCTGAGTTTAAGTGGATACCATTTGCTACATTAATTATACTCAACACAAGACACCAAAATTCAGATTTTCGGAACAAAATAGGTTAAGATTTGTTTTCAACAACATTAAATCCTCACTTTTTATTCTAAACCATCCAAACAAATAGACTTTCTACTATCCTCCAAATCAAATTTTATCTTTTAACTAATATATATCTCATGGAACCATAAGCTCTATCAATAGGAAATTGTAATGCTTACCCATAGGGCCATAGCTCTATTGCTATGGAAGGGATCGGGTTTCCTATTCATGCGTCGAAGACGACAACAAATCGAAGGATTAGATATATTACTTGGTGAAAAAGTTCCATATTTTGTCTAAAATAAGGTGTCTAAATGTTAAGCCATATCAAAATACAATTGGTCTCCCGTGAAACCGTCTCACAAGTGAGATCAAGTGCTTATTTAATAAAATATATGGAATCTCAAGATAACTACATTTTCTTTGAGAGACAGTCTCACAATAGTTAGACCGTCTCACCCAAAAATTTGTGATCAAAATGTTTGGGAGAATTGGACACAAGCTACGATGCCCAAGTGATCGAGAAACGTAAAGTGGAAGTTTGTTTCCCACATTTTTACACCCTCCACTACTACCACTTTATTTCATTTTTTTTCTTATATGGACTTCCATTACTCGATATAGCCATGCATGGACCTCAATCATTTGTGCCGTCCATCGATCCCTCACTCCCATGCAAACAAAAAAAACAATTGAAGAAAGGCTAGATCATAATTAGATAAACATGCCAACATCATTGTGTTCCTTTCACCCTTTTAAAATCTCTCATTGCCATGCCATAACTAGAATTCCACGCGAAGCAACCTCCACTTTCACTCCCACTTATATATGAACCATCTTCCAAATTCACCATCTCAAAACATCACATATTTGACACCTCAAACTTCATATCTCTATAAATTCCAAGGAATCTCACTTGCTCAAAACCTATAAACTCGAATGGCAACGCCTCTTTTCTTCGTTCTTTTCTCACTTGCCATAGTTTCGAGTGTATTAGCGGAGGATAGAGCGCCACATGGTCTTTCTAATCAACAACCCGGCGCACTCTCTCCAGCAGCATATGAATTTTTCCACCCAAATGACCGTCAAGATCCTTGTGCTGCATCTAATTGCTCACCGTTACCCTTGGCGGCTCAAGTGCACGAAGCGCAATCACAAGGCGAACAACCAGGAAAAACAAATGTCCACGAGGTCGGAGCTGGAGTCATTGTGACCTCTGCGTTTGCACTCATATCCATGCTATGCTTGGCAGTGGGCATCTACTACCTAGCAACTACTCGTCGACTAAGACTCAACTGTACCAAAACTGTTGAACCAGATGTGTGATGCCTATTCACAGCTTAAAACAATCACTTGGTTTCCACCTATTAAGTTTCAGGCTTAATCAGGAGTTTTCAGCCTACTATTTCAAAGTTATTGCTACATAAGTAGGTTTACATGCATCAGAACGACGTTATGTAACTGAGCGTAATATATACAACTAAGGTCAAGGCTCGGAGGGAGTTTAGTACTCCGTATAACCTATAGGGCTATATAGGTGATAGACAGTTTATCGTGTATTAGTGTATTTTTGTATCTAGTCTGGTCGTGCATGAAAAAATAGACATCAAGAGTTCAGCTAAGGTCACTTTATAGCCTCATTGTGAACTTTTGCGTTCCAAAAGCAAAGCATACTATCTAATGCAAAATAGAAGACAAATAATCTTTAATCAGTCGAACCTTATCAACAAAAACATGGGAATAACTTAGCCAACGAGTACTAAGACATCAGATATGGTTGACACATGAATGGAAAAGATCAACCATGACCCTATTCTCCCTTCATCCCATTTTGATTGTCCACATTAAGGTCAAACAACTTTGGCCGATGAGACTTTTTTGACAAATCAAACTTTCCAAATTTTGACATTACATCTCTGGAGAAACTAATGTTCAAATTCGACATTGTTGACCTTCAATCTAATTCAAATGGGGACATTAAAGGCGGGACGGATGTGTATTCGAGGAAAGGAACAAATAAAAAAATGAGGAAAGGAACCCAAAAGAAAAAAGCATTACTAGTATAACAAACCAAGAGCATTTAGAGGGAACAGACTAGTGTTTGGAGCTTACCGGTGATTATGACATTGCCCACACCTTTTGTTTGTACGCATCCATGAAACAACACAAGTGCGCACTTGAAATAATACAATCTGCAACAAGTAATTTTTAAAGAACAGCCAACAAAGAATATTAAAACTCTCCGTGAATAGGATATAGCAACAGAAAATTTTCATTCAAAGACGGTCATAAATGTAGAATGATTTTTGTTTGAATGCGAATGTACGCCTTGCATTCACTGCAACAATATTATTGGGAGTCTGGTGCCCATCAATATATAATGAAAAGTTCATGCATTGTAACAAAACATAGGTTTACTTCCATCGATTACAAACAACACTGCTTGTCGTACACAGCGGATACTTGAAATTGCTTGGATTCACTTCAAAATAAAACTGTCAGTAACTCAGACGCAGTTAAACTTGTTTATCGCAATTTGGTACTCCAGTGACTTAAGGTTCAAAATTTTTCATGTCTTCTGAGATAATACAAGATTCCGTCTTCTGGAGAAAAATAATCAATGTCCAAATATCTAAAGATCCTGCAACAGAAGGAACACAGAAAGTTCTACCACCCACGCGAACTGAGAGATGCAATCACAGTCCCGAAAGTCTTATCTACAGCTTTGTTCCACAGGTGAGCAATTTCAAACTGAGATTTTTTCTCAAAAATTGGATTCATCGTCTGCAAGGTTGTACAACAGAATCTTCAAAATTTGGAAAGAGAATAGAAGGTTTAGCACAGAAAGAAAGCTTACATCCAACAAGGACGGTAAATGACAATCACAAGGTTATTTATACAAGAATGTCGTAGTAACTCAATTATTTAGACGAAGCAAATACATCAACGAGATTAGGCAGCATTGATAACTTGATACAACTGAAAACAAACATCTCCAGAGCTACGAAACTAATGATATAAAACGCCATTAACTTGCAAAAAAGAGGAGCTCTAAGTAGGATTTGTATTAAGCTTTAAGGTAAGATCACTAAAAACTGAGTCCATAAAACTAGCATCTCCTCCTTGAAACATTGCACTTGATGACACCGTTGTCACACCTAACTGTCCTAAGGTTAAATAAACCACTCCCTGCGACTTGTTTATATTGTCCCCACTTGACTATGGCGAATGAAAAAAGAGAACAAAAAAAAAAACTGAAGTTAATAATGCAACCAAATGATATTGTCTCTCAAGTCTTGTGACAGAAAAGGGTAATTACAACAATTTAGCGATTCCCAATCATCTGGGAGGCTCACAAAGGTACATTCCAACGATGAATATTGTTGTCCCATACAAGTGCTCACTCATGATAAAACAATTCTAAATAGGTCGTCAAACTAGATTTTCAATAGTAGACACGTAAACCAACTGTCACGCCATAGCAAAGACTTTATTTGTTATCCCTCTCCCTCCATTTCCATCCATCCCTTATGTGCTATCCGAAAGAGGGATTTTAAATTTTTTTACCTCCTCGACCCTCCAAATCTCTCCATCCAAACAAGCCAAAAACCAAAGGAGGATTTAAAGAAACTTCAGCCCATAATTTCCAAAAGTCTCATGCCATGAGAAAGATTACCTCTGTACGGTACCAAACTAGCGTCTCAACTCCATATACAAGCATCGTGACATTATTCTATAGCACAAATCACTGTGAGACTTTGAATGTATCCTATTTAACACAATGAAAATCCTTTTTCAAATTATAGTCACTCCAGAAGAAGTTATGATCAATATTTTCTAGTGTTGAGGCGACACTAGTTGGGATAATAAAGAGAGAACTCTACCAGCGGTAAACTTTACTATGTGCTTTCGAGAAACGTTAAACGACCAGAGAATCTTCAATTTCCAGCCAACAAATCTTGATTGACACCTCATAATAATGGGATCCCAAACTGATTTACAAAGAGGAACCAAGAGGAAGGCTCAAATACAAGAAAAGACAGAATCCATCTTATAGCTAAGAACTCAACCAAACCATTAATATTTGGCACTTCAGCAACAAGAAGAAGCACAATCATTACGAGATTATTTGTCCCAAGTGTATCATTCCTCCAAAACACACATTCAGAATACCAGGTTTTCCTCGTATATACACAAAAGCAAGGTATCATCATCAATGACCAAGCGTTATGTTGTGAGGTTCTGGTGCTCGCAAGAATCACTCGAAGGATTGATAACATCTAAGAGGCCGACCTTCATTGCTTCGTTTGTACTACTTAATTACCGACTCCATAATCAATATGAAGAGGAGAGGATAAAGTGGATCACAGGGACGAAGAGCTAAGGGGCTAAAATAAGCACACAAAAAAAAGGCAGCTCCGCCATTATAAGCACCAAGAATCAAGCAGTGAGCAGTTGTGATACAAATGAGCAAACACAAACTCCATTTACGGAGACAGCCAAACCGCAAGAAACAAGTTCAAAGGTCTTCTCAGTATCAAGTTTGCACAACAAATGCGCTTAGTTAGACAAAGTAAGGAGTCGATACACTCATTAGCAGTAAGAACATCCAGATTTTGCGAATATAGAACGAGAGCAAATGAATAAGAACCCACCAAGTTATCGTTCACTCTTTTTAAACAAGAGGCTGACACCTTGTTTGAAACATTTTTTCCTTTACGCTTTTTATAATATTAAACGAGAAAAGAAAAAAAGCTTGCAAAGCAGGTACAATGCGAAAAATCTAATCCTCTAGATATGAAGTGGAAACGTCACAGATACAACAACACCCTCCTTGCAATAGGCACTCACTCATGTTAATGTCATACTGATTTTGGACATAAAATCAATCAACTTTCTCAATCGACAAAAGCCTGTGATAAAGCACTTCAACCTTAATGTTCCCACATAGTAACTCTAACAAACTATCAGCATGTAAGAGATGACGAGTGAAAGATCAACTCGGCATGATGTTTTTGCCACCAACATATAGATGGATGGCCCTATTTGGCCAAATAATGGCGACTAACCCCTAATGTTCCTTTATAATCATACCACGAAGGATTATTCACACATAATTTCATCTCAAACTTCTTTTTACGAAAAAGTTGAAAATCTATAATGGATTATACACTAATAAACATACATATTATCATGCAAGTGAGTGGTCTCATGCCTAATGAATTCAAGGACGTATCCAAAATAACTACTCCCTTTGTCTTAGTCATTTGTTTACCTTTCTATCTCAGCAATGAGGATAACTTGGACGTTTTATTTTTACAAAAATATAATTTGATCCACAAGAACTATTTCGGGATGGTATTGGCTAATAATTTTAGATGATACGTAAGTAGAATCATATTTTCATTCAAAGAGAACGGTCAACAAATGACTAAAACAGATGAGTAAGATCCTTTGTACGAATGAATTATCAATTTCTGTAGAAGCCTAACCTGTTAAAGATCCCAAATCAAAACGCCACGACAACTACCACACAACAGACTTCAAAACCCCCATTATCGTCGACTAAACATGCCGACCTACATCCTCACTACATCATTCAGTATCCAGCATTGAGATTCACAAATAAATATTTCAATAGCAGACAAACAATTAAAATCATATAATCGCGATTAACATGGATAACATTTCGATCGAATTAAGCATCACATTTAAGACAATAAACCTAAAATGAGAAATTCATTCACAATTAATTCTCAATAAATTTTCACCTGCGGTTGTTCACCAAATTGCGATTCACTCTCGGAAATTGTTCGGTAAATGTTACGCCGATTCTCGAACACCGCAACCACTGTTAACGCGCTTCCCAACGCAGCGCCGAGGAGACGTTCCTGAAAATTGAAAAAAAATGCACAAATTCTCAGCAAAAAGGAAAAGAAAATAATTGAAATTCGAGAAAATTAATCGATGAATTTGAAAGATTAAATAGGAGAGGAAAAGTAAGTTGAAATGAAGAGAAGAGAAGAGAAGAGACCTGGGTGAGAATGCTGATCATTTTTGCTTCTTTGGTTTCTGGGTTGCTTAGGGATTCTAGTAACGCAATTGGGATGGAGAAGACAAGAGAAGTGAATTATTGGAATATTGCCCTATTAATCCAAATTATGCGATTGCACGAGTCCATTCTAAAAAATTGTTAGATTTCTAAGATGATTTATTGGTGCAAAATTTTCAATATGAATAAGAAAAATTCTTGTACGCGTAAAACTATTTGATTGTAAATAAAATAGTATCATTCTAACGTTTATTATGATTATTATTGAATAAGATGTGGCCACTTTTAAAGATTTAAAAATTGGTCACAATTCATGTAGAAAAAAGTTATAATCAATCAATCAATATATATATATATATATATATATTTAGGATCAAATGAGGCAGCCCAATTTGGTGAGGCCGTGAGGCAGGTCTTAAAGTAACACCAATTTTGTTCATTACAGTAACACCAATTGTTCATTAAAGTAACAATTACTATTTTTCGTTACTGTAACAGTTCGGAGTAACAGTAACACCAATTGTTCATTACAGTAACACCAATTGTTCTATATATATATATATATATATAGAATGAATCTGGTGAGTCCGGTTAAATCG
>JAUEKU010170443.1:0-19664 GCA_032274805.1 Gypsophila paniculata
AATGATAATTATTCTTTAAAAAAAAAAAAATAAAAATAAAAATAAAATTAATTTGGGCCGTTTGAATCACACGGCCCAAATCAATATTTTTTTTATATTTTTTTTTTTAAGAATAAGTATCATTAAAATGTATAAAAAATTAAAAAAAAAATATTTCTGGCATAGTGGGAGGGTCAATGAATTTTATCTTAGAGGTCATAGGTTCAATTCTCTTTGCTGTTAATTTCGTTAAGTATAATTAATTAAAAAAATGTCGACTGTATGAAAGTAATAACCGACTGTATAAAGCGATCCTATATATGTATGGACTATGGAACATGAAGATACGTGGATATAAATACATGATTCGCTTACAATATCGAATTTTCAAATACGGAGTATATGCTTGTTAATTCTACTAACTTGATAATTTGTTATTTATTTTTATTTGAAGTGTATTATTGAATTGTTATTTATTTTCGTTTTGGGTAAAATATTTATGTAAAATTATTTTAATATCTTTTTTTTAGTCCTTGGATGTGTGCAAGTGGATGGGTAGGGGTATCATTTTATTTAATACAAGTAATGATTTAATGCTTTATAATACTTCATTTTTAAATTTTTTTGGTCTTTTAGTCAATAGAAATAAATAACAAATGATTGGGCCAAAGAGAACAGATAATACAACGAAGTTATTCGTTAACAAAGCATGAAATAAAGATCGATGAAAGAGTTTTTCTCTTGGGTTTTTGGAGATTTTTCTCTTTTATTTCTTAAGATTTTTCTCTTAGTGATTAATTTAGAGTTGTTGCCTTAAAATTGTGATTTATTTCAAGATTGTTGGTGATTTATTATCTACTTAAATGGGGATCTCAACAATTATCCACCTATACGTTTTGCCCTTTTTATCTCTATAAGTAGTCGATTTGATGATGACTCGTAAGGACGCTAAGAGCTTACTCCTGATATGTGATCTCATGCTCGATAGATTGCACTTTTAAGAAGCCGCTATATTATGACCTAAGCTAATCTATTTCGAACTCAATTTAATAATTATATATGCAAGCTAATTTAGATATTCGATAAAACTTGACATTAATTGTACTTCATTTATCAAAATTTACCAAATAATTCCTTACTCAAGTGTCCAACCAAACTCCCCAAATTCATTATTGATGGTCATTCATCACTCATATCTATATGGCTATATCATCTCCTAAGCGGCAAACAAAATAACATAAAAAATTGATAAATCATCAAGGGTTGAGAACAAAGATAAGAAGATAAAATCAAAGAGAAACAATATCTTCCAAGCATAATGGAAAATTTACTTGATTGACGCGGCCGCAATTTAGCAACGTCAACAAAATTGTAAAGTTGTACAAATAAAGCCATGCAAATTGGACGTGCTATGTAGGCCGCTATGTCGGGTATTTGTAGCAATATGCCAAAACGCAAAATTTATCAGCACGTCTTGAAATTAATTTTTTCAGATCATTTCCTATAAAAACGTCTCATGATAAAATATTATTAGCAAGACAAATAATTTTTATAAACTAAATTTAAAAATTATAATAAAGTAACAAATAATTCTCTCATTTTTTGTGTGAGATATCCCATGATAAATGATTAAGATTATTATAAGACCGTTTTATTTAAAGATTTTTATATTCTTTTTAATGGATGTTATTTTTGACATGTACTTCTAGGATTACATATTCCTTTATGTCAATTCAAGAGCATATTAATAATGTAACTTGATGTTTGTTGTTTAATGCTGATCACATAAAGAGATACATTAGTTAGGAATTGTAGCTAGCTTTGGTTGGCAAAGCATTATGGCTTTAATTAGTTTGTGGAAGTTGCGTTACATTTGTGGAATGACCTAAGCAACAAGGCCATATTTTTTCATTTTTTTAATATCTTATGATCTCTAATAATTTAATGATAAACATACATCTTGTCAATAAAATTAATTATTTAAGTTAAATTTCAATCTTAAAGAAACTTTTATGGTGTGTTTGGATACAAGGATTTTATTTGGAAATGTAGATTTGATTCAAATTACATGTTTGGGAAAATTAAAGAATTTGGATTTGGATTTGAACAAAATCCAACTCCCTATCCTATACATGCATAAACTTGGTATTTTCAATTCCTACCCCCACCCTATGTCATTTGCAATTTTGTCATTTCACTTTCTATATTTCAAATTAAGATTTTCAAATGAAATGATGGTTCCCAAACACTATCTTAGTGTATTTGAACAATGTTCACAAATTCTCATGTATAAGATGTTTTCACGTTAATCGATCTGATCTTGTTGTGCGTAAATTCTCTAACATAATTATTGAGATGATTAAGATAGAGATCAGGATACAATTTAAATATTTTTGTGTGTTATTGAATATACTGTTTCAATATAATATACCTCTCATAGGATCATAATTAAAAAATACTCGTAACTTTGATAGTATCCTATAAATTCTATTGAAAAAAACAATACTAAGTTCTAACCCAATACTTTTGTGAAATTGAGGGCTTGAGTCACACTCGTGAGAAATAAAAGAAAATCCACTTTTTAAAATGGTTTATCTCAAAATCAAGTAACTATGAGAGAAATAATCTTTTAAATAATTATTTTCTCTACAATGATCTACTATCTAACATGTAATAAATCAAATAAAGAATTCTTTCCAACTTTTGTAATTAAAAATTTATATACAAATTTTCTTTGAGAAAACAAAAGGTTACTACCGATCAATTATATATCTTCCACCTCATAACTCCCTAGTTAGAACTTAAAACTATCTTAGTTGAGTTTCCAACGTAAAGAGAAAAGCGAAATACGCCGGAGCATTGCTAATGAAGATAGTAAGAGGTGTAAAGGAAAGCGATGCACTCAATGCGATGAGTGCCGCGAAGGCCACGTGACATCCACTAATCGGATATCCCATATCCTCTCGTCTATCATCTTTGGAGTGGTATGAGTGATTCGGAATGAAATAGATTGAAATGATATTAAATTTATATTGTTTGGTTTGATGTTAAATATGTATCTTAAAAATTTAACGTGAAAGATAAGTATATGTGAAATTCGATAAAATAGGGTCGGAATTATCCATTAAATATTTGGCACAACATTATATGTGAATTTGATGTGATTGTCATTGGATGGTAAATCGAATTGGGTTTGATTCAGGACTATCAACTTGCCAAGTTGAATAATTTTAGCTAAACTAAAATTATTTAACTAATTGAGTTTATTTTGGGCTGAGTCATTATCAGATATTGCGATTGAGCAGATATTTTGAATATAGTATGCTCTAAAGTCTAATCTATAATCGTACTTAAATAAAATCAATAATGCAATCTTAAATCACCAAAAAAAAAATCCATGTTACGCAAAAGAAGAGTGAAAAATTGGAATTTAATCTTATCACACAGCAACAATAAGGAGCGACAACAAACTGCAAAAAATGACTGCAACAGTTTGCTTTAGTTCCAAAAATAAGTAGGGAGAATAATTAAAGGCGGAAAGGAAGTGGATTACAGCGCGGTAAAAAAAAAAAAAAAAAAAAAAGGTAGTCAGTAGACTCAGTAGAAGAGAATTGGGTGGTTACCACATTCCACAAAATCTGAGACGTAAAAACGAGAGTCTACTGTTCCAGTTTTTGTATTTGTGATAGGGAGCACCCATGTTTACCCTGTCAGTTTTGGCGTGCCTCTCTATGTTTGTTCAATTCATCTCAGATAATACCGTCTTATCAATAATACGTGCATGGAAATTAAAGATAGCATCCACAAATGATAGTTTATAATAAGACCGAGAATTTGTGATGTTTAATTGGGTATTTTATGTTCACTAGATTCGCGTTAATTATAATTAATGATATAAATTGGAAAAAATTTCATTTTAAATTAATATAGTTGAGATCTTTTTCAATTTTAATTTTTTTCCTCATATGTGTATTTTAGAATTACTAACGTATGCTTAGTGAGCATACAGTTAAAATAATCAATGTTTAATTAATTAGTAATAAAATACTTCCTCCGAACCATCAAGTTTATCCTATTTATGTTTGCTCATTTACTAAGGAAGGGGGTAAATAAAAATAGTTTTATGTTCTTACATTGAGAAGACTGTGATAAAATTCAATGCGGATTTCATTTCTATTTGTATTTTATCTTGTGTCACATCTATCTGTTTTTTTGACACAACATCAACTCAAAATGATTTTGAAATATTTTTATCACAAAAGATAAGAATTGGAGTAAAGAAAAAAAAATGAATGAAACGTAAATATGAGACATAAGATTTCAACTAGATAAATCTATATGTGTACTCCGTAAAAATTAAGTTTAGAAAATAAGATGAACAGAGGAAATAATCACTAATTATCTGTTTCATATCTCCTCTATTATGTGATAATAAAACTATAATAAAAAAATCGTTCATTAAAAAAACAGAAAAAAAATTTCTTTGAGACGCCATACTTTTTATACACAATTATGTGGCTATTAAAATATCAAATAATCTCATTTTCTGATCTCAAAATCACCTTCTTTTTCATAATTTCACAATTAATTTCTTCACTTTATTTGTATTTTCATTATTTTCTCCATCATTCACCTTTTTTTTTTTTTCGAAATCAATTTTAATATTGTCTTGCGTTGATAGAAAAGCTCTCTCTAGGTAAGTACCAAACACACTCAAACACTACACGTCTACACACCATTTAGCCTCTGCTTCTAATCATTATATTTCCCCAAACTTATTAAGTACTTATTCTTTTTCTCCCTTCTTTTTTTTTTCCCTCTGTTTTTATAGCCTCTACTTTACTTCACTTTATTTTACTTTATCACTCTGTTTCACCTTCATTCATTTTTGTTTAATTACCCAGTAAAAAAAAAAAAAAGTAAATTCTACCCATTTCCTCTAATTTTTTCACCACCATACTCTACTCACAAAAAGTTCATTTCTTTATTCCATTTTCACTATTTTTTTTATTGAATTTGGTGCTCATATGAATATTCACCCCACTTATATGATTCCAAAGCAAGATTTCATTATTCACAAATTTTGTTAGAATTAATAAACAAAATATTGGGCTTCAGAGAACAGCTTTGTTGGTTTTTGTGAAGGTTTGTCCACTTGAAGATGCTATTTGTCCACCCTTTATTTTCTCCGCATTTATTTTATTTTATCGGTTTTTTTTAACATGTATTCATTAATCACATTCTCGATATTGAAGTACTTATTTTCATAGATTACTACCAAATGAATTAAATATTGCATTAATTCATCGTTGTGAGGAATGAATACTTGAGAAAAAACTCTAGTTTAAGTTACTTGACACGTATTAGAAAAACCGTTATTTTATTACGGACCGAATGTATGTTATCGTTTTTAGGAGCACGATAGAAGAACCGTAAAGGAATGTGCAAATCACATCTAATTTCTAGGGAGTTTTTTTAGGGTTCCTCAAATTCTCTCTTGTGTTTTCAATTAAATACTATTTTTTTAATCAGGTGATTAAGACTAATTAATTAATAATTAAATCCAAAAAAGGTGGGTTTATTTAAATAAAAAGATGTTTCCTTGGGTTTGTCAAATGTGTCCGTTTTTCGTGGACTAGTGTTACTCAGTAAGGAAGCATATGTATAAATTTTTGTTGTCTTAATTTCACTTATTTTTATTTTTTTTAATCTATCATTAAACTTTTTTCTTCATTAACTTTTGCTTTTTTTTTTCCTCTCATATATTCATTCATCTTCTCATATTTGTTCTCTCTTTTTTTCTTCAGATTTGTGCTTAAGTTAGGCATAAATTTGAGTTTTTTGTTTTGAAGGGTGTTGATTGATTTATTGAGTAAGAAAGAGGGGTAAAAAAAAGAGGTAAAAAAAGATGAAGTTTATGAAGCTTGGATCAAAACCTGACTCATTTCAAGGTGATGGTGATCACATCAGGTGAGTGTTTGTTTATCCACAACATTTTTTTACTGCTTTTTACTGTTTGATTGAAATGACTGTAATTTTTCCTCTGATTATTCCTTGTTGAATGTGTTTTCTTTTCCTTGTATTTTTGAAGGTTGAGATTTAACATGCTCATTTTCGCAACATGCCATTTTACTAATTTAAGGATATGTCCGAGCAGTGTTGTTATTCGAATTAATGCCGTGTACGTTTGCGTATTTAGGCAATTAATTTACGCGATTTAGACCTGGTTTGGATGAAGGGATAGCTAGCTTGGTCGGAGGGAAATGAAGGGATCCATTTTCACCTTTCAACAAGTTAAATCAAAATTGTTCTGACTGCAGGAATGTTTTGGATGGATCGTTTATCCAAATATGTTATCCAAAAATGTGTTAGTATCAGCAAACTAAGAGAGTAGGATTAACATTTTCATTCCATAATGGTCTCGTCTTTGGTGTCAATAGTAAGGTACTTTAGCTAATTTAGTCTTGTGAAGAACGTATTTCACATCTGATTAAAAGATTTGTAATAAATAAAGGCGTCTCAAATAGGTGGTTATAGTGTAAAAAGAAATGGTCCCATTAAAATCTGGTTTCATAGAGTATAGCAAGTATTGACTTGGGACCATATATTAGCTCTCTCGATCCTTGCTAAGCTCAAGATCGTCTTACCCGAGCATTTGCGAATAGACTATCAAGACATAGATAACTACCTCATGAATAAAGAGCTTATCTTGTTTTCTAAAACCAATGCGATTTCCAAGCAATGTTATCAATGATGTCTCTTCTAAACCAATGCAAAACAGCTCACAAGATGGGGCCCGAGGAGTTGTCGCCGTTGACACTAATATGTGATAGACATGTTGCCTAGAGATTAATGTTGATTGTTCCCACCATTGAAGCTTTGACCTGACACTCCCTCTTAACTTTGAAATAGTAGAGTTTTGTGGTCCCTTTGATCTTTCTTTGAGTCACTGAGTATGAACTACGGAGTAATAAACATCATCGATTGTGCTCACATCTGCTGTATAACTGTCTTGTGTTGCCTTCTTCTAGGGTTATTTGTGGATATAATGTGATTTAGGCATTAAATGAGATTCAAGAGTAGAGATTGCTCTTCTGCAAGGTCAACTGTTGCTTGCGTATTTTTCCCGTAAAACTGTACGATTTTCGTTTAAGGAGTTTTTCATCAGAATGGAGTCATAAAGGCAATTTTCATGTACTCGAGTTTTGAACCCTTAGGATATAAGACGCTATGTGAAACATCGTTAGCATATTCAATTTTTAGTTCTTAATTGATTCATTATCTTTTCTAAGTACATGTTAAAATTTGTAACTGCAATCATCTCCAGTTGTTGCTTACGGAGTATATGTTTGCAATAATTTACTCCTAAGTGTATTAAGGACTGTTTAATTGCTAGGCCCACTGCTGCAGTCCCCTGATTTGTTGCTTTGATGTAACAACGTTAAAGATTATATGGCGTGTACAGATGGTTTAGGCTGTCGAGTGTGGGTGTGATGGGATTGGGAGTGTCTGCAATGTTGAACATGCGGGCTGTGCAAGTGTCTATTAACGTTTCATTGAACTTTGTGTAATTTCCATCTTTGAGAATTGAGATGTATTCGAAATTTGTTAACCTACTTGACAATAATCAAGTTATGAAAAGCTAGCTTCGCGGACATTACAAACAGTTTATTATTATGCTTTTCGTAAACGATTTGCGTCGCGCCCTTGTATGCATGCTGTGACTGTTCCTGTCTGTATTGGTTAGTGAGCCATAACCTTGAGAATCTTAACTTTCAGGTATGTGGCTTCTGAGTTATCGACTGACATAGTTGTCAATGTTGCGGATGTCAAATTCTGTCTTCACAAGGTATGCATGCATTGTTTTGTATGGATACTGTTAAGCACTCACTCTTCCATTTTCTTCCTTGATTCCGATGAGTATGCTTGGGGATGTGCGATGCATATCATATACATAACTTTAAATCTAATTTGAGTGAACCTGGATTTATAAGCTTTACAAGCTAATTTCAAAAACTCTATTCTTAAGTAATTGTCAGAGTTAAAACTAAATATACTTTACATCTGGTGAAACTTTCTGCAGTTCCCACTTCTGTCCAAGAGTGCTCGTTTGCAAAAACTGGTAGCCATGGCGAGCCAGGAGAACAAGGATGAAATACACATCCAGGATATACCTGGTGGACCGGCTGCTTTTGAGATATGTGCAAAGTACTGTTATGGCATGACTGTCACGTTGAATGCCTACAATGTGATTGCAGCTCGCTGTGCCGCCGAGTATTTAGAAATGTACGATACTGTTGAGAAAGGAAATCTAATCTACAAGATCGATGTCTTTCTTAACTCTAGCATCTTTCGAGGGTGGAAAGACTCAATCATTGTCCTTCAGACGACCAAGTCCCTGCTCCCTTTGTCTGAAGAGCTGAAATTGGTCAACCACTGCGTTGACTCGATAGCTTCTAAAGCGTCGATGGATACAACCAATGTCGAGTGGTCATATACTTACAATCGTAAAAAGCTCTCATCTGAGAATGGGGAAGACTCCCATTATGCTGGTGTCAGAAAACAGCCTTCCGTTCCTAAAGACTGGTGGGTTGAAGATCTGTCTGATCTTGACATAGATTTGTTTAAGCGTGTCATTATTACAATTAAGACAAAGGGAAGAGTTTCAAGTGACATAATTGGTGAAGCCTTGAAAACTTATGCATCGAGGAGGTTACCGGGTTTCAATAAAGGTATGGTCCAAGGTGGCGATATGCTGAAAAGTCAAACAATAGTCGAGACCATCGTGCACCTTCTTCCTAGTGAGAAAGGAAGTGTCTCTTCGAGTTTTATGCTTAGGCTATTAAGAGCATCAATATCCTTAGGTTGCGGAGAAATGATGAGGACCGAATTACTGAGTAGAATCGGCCTGCAATTGGACGAGGCTTCAGTGGCTGATTTGTTGATTCGTGCTGCACCTGAGGAGACTACTATTTATGATGTCGATATGGTGGAGACTCTGGTGAAGGAGTTTGTAATGCAGGAGCAGAGTGGTCAGAATGATCTTTGTGCAGAGATTGAATTCGAGGAAGTTAAGAAGCCTGTAATCGTATCAGATAATTCCAAGCGGAAAGTTGCTCAGCTAGTTGACTGCTACCTGGCTGAAGTTTCCCGAGACCCTAATTTACCTCTAGAGAAATTCATTAGCATGGCAAGCTTAGTATCAGGATTTCCAAAACCGTCTCATGATGGGATCTATCGTGCCATTGACATGTACTTGAAGGTAAGACCATTTGCTGATATCCATATCTAACACTAAAATTTCTTCTGTCAATGTTTCCGTCCTTTGTCACTTCGACAGCTCACTTTGTTGATATGATTAATGTGCCAGCACGACGCATTGTCTAAAATGACAAGTCACTTGAACTTCTTACACAAACCGTGTCCGAGACTTCAGCAAGCACTTTAGTACCACACTTGCAATCAAGTCTAAAATTTGCAGATAACAACTCATACAAGGCCACAAGGGCAGTTTTGATACTGCTGGGTTCCGAACCCAATTTAGGAAGATCTCCCCCTAATCACTTTACGAGCTAAGTTAGCTGATATGTTATAAGTGCATAGTTGAGCGTAATTAACGTAGGTTTCGGTGCTCTTTCTTTGTAGGAACATCCTTGCATTAGCAAGAGTGACAGGAAAAGAATATGCCGACTCATGGACTGCAGAAAGCTCTCAGTCGAGGCCTGTGCACACGCTGTTCAAAATGAACGCCTGCCCTTACGTGTTGTTGTGCAGGTGCTCTTCTTCGAGCAGGCTCGGACTGCAGCATCTTCATCCCCTGGTAATCAAACACCAGACACGTCAGGACCTATCAAGACTTTACTCCCGGGTGGTTCCCACGGCAGCTCAAGATCTGCCACCACAAACACCGACGATGACTGGGATGGAGTCCCGACAACCGAGGAGCTCAAAGCTCTTAAAGGCGAACTGGCAAAACTTAGATTAGCAGGCGCCGAAGGAACTAATGCCAGGGACTATAGGAATGACAGTGACAAAACTGCTGTTAATAAGGTCAGAAGCTTGGTTATGTCGAAGAGGCTGTTCTCAAAGCTATGGTCAAACAAAGAACGAGATGGCGAGAACTGCAGCTCCGACACATCCGAAAGCCCTACCTCTACTAATCCCGAGGAAACAAGAACGACGCCTTCACGAAATAAGCTGAGATCACAGCCCTGATTTATTAGGTTCATTATCGAAAAGAATAATGAGGATTCGGTCAGACATGTAAAATCAGGTTAACCTTGAATGTGTATGTAGTGTTATGTAGATTGACTGACAATTATTATTAATATTATTATTATTATACCTAACAATGCAGCAGCAGGTAATATAGTTGAAAAGATGGAGGAAATGTAGGGGAGATTTGTTAGAGTCTTAACAAATGAGTTTTTCTATTCTTTCCAGGAAAAAAATACAGAGTTTCTGTTGGTGTCGTGTTTTTCTACTGATTGAAAATGTTAAAAATGTTCAAATATTGCGAATTACGTAGTAGTATATCTTCTTTTTGTTCTTGTATACGCAGGGATTTGTCCGACGATGATCCAAAATAGGTTACGTTGTTGTCGAAGGTGATTAGAGAGTGTGATTCACTCATCTTTTTTGTACTAAGCAAAGAGAAACCAAGCTATCGAGGTTAATGAAAGTGGAAAGATTTAAAGCTCGATTATTAGCGAATCAAATAAACAAGTCAAGAATAAAGGCTATAAAGTACACATTTGGACCTTGCTATAACGCTTAGTTGGGGTGTTTCCTCTTATGATTTATGACACACCGTCTTAGAACAATCTCGTTTGAGGCAGGGACTTGCGGCCCTTTTTTAAGTGGGCCTTGAAGTTATCTTCGCTCATCAAGATCTGACACTGATCTATGTTGCTCCTAATAAGGTCCATGAGCCACGATCGACACTTATGACTTAACTATCAACTTAAATTTTTAATTTTGGCAGCCCATATTAAGTAATGCTTTGCGTGAGGATGCGACTCGTGCGAGGTATAAGAATTAATTGGGCCTTAATCATTCAGTTTAATTTTTCGTTGAAATAATTTCTTATTTCAACAATATATTTTTCTTTTGTCCCAAAATGATATATTTGCCACTTACTTACAAAGTTGATTTTATGTAACCATTATAAAATAACGACAACATATAAGTAACTTACCGCGATCTTTTTCACGAGTAATTTTTGAACAATTTCTCTTCTCGATTATTAGCAAATCTTATAATCAAGGTCCCTTGCAACAATAAATGTTTTTTTCGCTTATCATCATTGCTGATAATGATATTTCAACTTTAATCCTCATAGAGCACCATTAAGTGCAAAGTGACTTTATCAAATTAAGTGTGGTGTGTAGTATTCCCACCAATCATAATTAACTGCGCGTCGATATTTCAAGGAAATTAGAAGCATGAAATACATTAAAGTCAACTAAATGGCTCTACTCAGTAGCAATGTCACCCCCTCATATATTCTAAATATTATTCCTCTAATTTGCGGGGATCAAATCATTATCTAAAATGATAATACCAAAATTCGATATCACCTAATTATGCTAGATCATTGCCTTTTAATTAATTGTGGCTTTTGCTCAGGTACATTCGTTAAAAGTTCCACAAAAGCTAGTGTTTTGTTTTATGTATGACTCATGTAATCCCCATGCGAAAGAAATATAATGTGACAAGGACATTACATATCGTGCTATTTAATTTTGAAGTGCTTATTGACGCTTCATATGTTTTTGTTGGTGGCTACCGTACAAAGTTATGAATTATTGAAAGACCAAATAAGATGACTACCCCACAACAAGGACATGCGTTCCTTTTGTTTACACTAGTTGCTCGTTACATAGATCCTTGAAAGAGTTGAAACCTTTGTCATTTCCTTCTCTTTAGTACTGAAATACAAATTAAGGCAATAAGCCAAATGCCACTCTATCATTTAGTTGTAAATTTTTTTGTAAGTGTAAATTTAGTGAAAAATGGTCTTTCACTTTTTGTAAGTGATTATATATAAAGGTTATAAAAATGAAGAGTTTGATGTAAATTGAAATGATTGTCAATACAGTCCCATTGAGATCAAAATAAAACAACTAAAATAAAAATAAAACCACGATACATGTGATGTTTGGATTATTGATAATGTCATTGACAACCCACTTCTAAAGTACTCCATTAAGTTATTTATGAATTAAACCAAACACGCCTTCTTTTTGCCTATATTATCTATTCGTTTCTTTATTATTATTTTTTGGAGGTGGATGTAAACTAATCAAATACTTTGAACAAAAATATTACAAAGTACTTAATCCACTTATCAGCGAAGATACTTAGTTATAATAGTCAATATCGATAATCATCTCTTCAATAAGTACTCATTAGTAGTATGTCAAATTAGTATTTTTATCAAATATAACCTCCTCTGAAAATTAAAAAATTGAACCGATGTTTGAGACAAAAAAATACTAAATAATAATTTCAAATGTTCAAAAATAGCAACATTTATATTTTGAGTTAGTCTCTTGTGAGACCGTCTTACGGCGTATAACGGTCTTCTGATTGGTTTACACCTCATTAATTGCTACCGTTAATTGAGGTGTAAACCAATCAATAAGACCGTTATACGTCGTACATGATCTCACAGGTGACATTATGTTATATTTTACCTTTTGATAGAAAGGTCCTCCTTTTCCATGTGCTACAAGACTAGAAAGTTAAATAAGTTAACCTAAAATCACATGTAAACAAACTCTACCAAGCTAAGCCTAAAATTCTCTAGGATCCACAAAAATGGACGGACCCGGAGACGATTTAGTCCAGTCACCCACAGATCCATCACTGTAATCCTCCTCGAGACGTTTTATAAGCCACAAATCTTCGTCACACGACAATTTCTTCCAGTGTTGGATACCGTCTTTAAGCGGCTCACGACTGGCCACTTCTGTAGCCACTACACTGCACCCGTGGTCTCGGGCCAAGTTATGGGCAAACCCACATAAATCTTTAACAAATTTAACAGCATTTGGGCCGTCTCCACCAAGCCCATATAGGAAATGCAGTCCAAAAGGCCTAAAAACCTCTGGAAATGAAGGTATCTTTAAAAAAGGAAACGCCCGGTCCAATAACCGGGTTGTTTTAGCCAAACTCTTACCCACTCGCGATGCTCCGCGTACCTCCAAACGCCATACATCACTACAATTCCACACACTTAAAATCGCCCACGACTCGCGTGGGTTTTCAAGAAACTCTTCCGCCCCACGCCAAATGCCTGGCGCGTGAGACTCACGTGGCACAGCAATGAACGTGCCAAGGTTGAGTCTATTATTAAGGATCGCGTCAATGTCCCTTGGGAAAAACTCGGTAGAAGAGAAGTTGGCACGGTAGATGGCTTCGGCCTCGACTGGAGGAAGTTTGAAGATGGAGACCCGGTTGGAAAGGCTGACCGGGTGAGCGAAAACGGGTTGGACGAGAATGGAGGGGGTTCGGAACTTGGAGTATCCACATTTGTGATTGAATAAATTAACAGAGGCTTGGTGGTTCTTTTCAGTGGCTAAGTAGGAGTATTCGGCACCATTTCGTCGAAACCAATCTTCCATTTTGTTCACTAACTTCAATGCTATCCCCATTCTCCTAAGGTTTTATAGTACATGCCAAGATTAGTACAATAGCACCAAATAAATAGACGTACAATATTGTAAGAAAATTTACGGGACAATAGTTTTATTGTGACTATTTTTAGTGCGTATTTTATATGCACACAATATTTATTCCGTACTTAACGGACATATAAAAAGATGTTCAAACTGATTTTTGAACATTAATCTCATCGGAAATTTTATTATTATGTATATGTATTACTTTTCATATTTTTTTTATTAAGAGAGTAGTCGATAGAATAATTTGAAGTTTATTATTTTTCACAAGTGTCAACTGAAAACAAGGTTGAAAAATCGTTAAAAAATTGATACAGTATGTTGCGGAGAAACCGTGGTCTTCGGTGTTTGTCTTCCTCATAAAAAGAGTGCTGCTATGGACAGTCTCTTTTTGTGCAATCTTTTTTACAGTCTCTCAACTCCTCTAACATCGGATTATAATATTATTAGTTTTTTACCACAAAAGTCAAACAAAAGAGATGATTATTTTGTATTTTAACGGATTGTGAAAAAAGAAGATATAAGAGAAGATAAAAAAAAAAGGTAGATAACATTATTCAAAACCAAATAAAACACTCTAAAATGAGAGTTGTAACTTCTTCTATATAAGATGTTTTATTATAAATCTATAATAAAACCATCTTATACGAAAATTTGTACTGAAAATAACTGAGTGGGGTAATTAATAATTATGAATGGGTACCTGTGAGAAGGTGAAATGCGAAGGCCTAAAATGTAAGCAGCTTTGGTGTAAATAGGAATAGGTTTCATAGAGTCATGATGAGGCTGTAACTTTGACGGTCTTGGGTATTTTTTACCGCATGTAACGGTTTTAATGCAACCTCTGATCATTCCCACTATTTCACTCCTTTCTTTACCTTCTTCCTCGTCTTCATCCACTATTTCAGCTACCTGATCGATCGACAAATTCAACCACACATGTGTCCAAGAATTAGTCAAAATACTTAAGTATGTAAGGTCCATGACATGACATGATAACAACGTCATGCAAATTTTGAATATATTGGTCATCATTTCACATTTCAATCAGAATTTCGAACCAGTTCACATAAGCTATCTATTATTCCGTAACTTATTTTGGTATAAAGATGATAAAATAATATACATGATAATATGATAATAAAAATAATCTGTTGCTAATCAAGATTTTAGAAGATAAGTGACGATCATGGTAATACCCGGCCCCTTTATTTTCATTGAACTTGACCTATGCAAGTACGAAATAACTTTTATTATAAAAAATTATATAACGATCTTAAAGATGATACATATAAATTTATATCTTTTCAAAAGCAAGGTTAAACATGTGATATAGCATATAGTAACATTTGAATGTAAATACTCATGGTGTGATCACGATAACATAACCCACTATCATCCCAAACACGAAAACAACTCAAGTAATTACAAACTACGTTCACACTTCTTTGTAAATAATCACAACAATTACATAACCGTAACGTTTTATAACAATTTCACGTAAGATTGACTCGACTCTAAAATAAAAGATCGATTAAAGAAGAAATACCAGCATGAGAAAAGGAGGGGAATGACGAATACGACAAAGAGGATCTCCTAAGAGATGAGTGAAAATGGAGAGTTTAGAAGTGGGACCCACTTCACAAAGTCTCTCTACTTCTTCAACTTGGGCGTTATCTCTTTCTCTCACAAACTCCCTCACTATTACTTTCATCTTCCAAACTGTTTACGATAAGAGTAGGTATACTACTAGTACTAGTGTACTACTATAGGGTTTCCATGGTGGAGGGGTCTATTTATACAGAGAGAGGTCAATAAGTAATCACAAATGATTTATTTAATAGCTGCTTTCGTTTAGTAGCAACTCATGATTAGCCACTCATTTATGACGTCAAATTACGTACCGTTGCGTTTTTTTATTCCAAGTGATTTAATGAGACCGTTTTATATACATTATATGTATGTATAGTGAAAATATTTATAACTATTAACTAGAATATACTTTTTCATTCAAATCAATAGTCCCATTATTTTTTTCATACTTTTTAAGAAAATTTGTAAAAATAAGAGTAAGATTGTAATGAAGGATGAAAATAAAAGGGATAATAATGAATGATGTGTATAGTAATTAGGTAAAACTTGCGGGATAATTTGATAGTTTGTTTACCAAAAATAATATAGAGCCAAAGGAATTTGATTGAACCCAAAAGGATACTGAGAGTTTAATTGAGACCACTGATTTGGATAGAAGGGAGTTTGAAGTAACTTTATTCTGACCAATGAAATGTGACTAGTATTTAGTGTTTAAAAATGGACGCAATTTACACAATAATAATTACCACTAATAGATAAAAGTATTTATTGAATGAATGCAACGGTCTTACATAATCTCATTTTCAATCAATATAAGAATAAAAAATAGAGATGAAACATATAAAATTATGAAGTCGTCTTGTTTAAGAGTATTATGCAATTAAAAAAAATACAAGAATGATCAATATATGCTAGAGTAGGTTGTTAATTAAAGTATTTCGTGGTCTTATACGGAAAATAGGATTATGAATCTGATGTACTACATCATACTCACATTTTTCTGAGTTTTTATTAATAAGTTTTCGAAAATTAATTGAGTTTTTAGGTTTTAATAAAGTTTCCAAGTATCAAACTCAGATTCTTTACAAATAAAACTCAAAAATTTAGAACGTGAAGTACTATCTCAAATTTATAATCCTTGGTCTTATACGAAATAACTATCTATTGGGGTGTTCATACTGGGAGAATAAGTAGTACGTGTGTACATCATACATGGTAGAGAATTTGTTTTTGATTATTTAAGAAAGATTATGGATAAGGTAGAAAAGGGCTACATGTACACATTGTGTACATTAAGTTTTGTATACAACCTATAGAAAATTGTCATTTGTCCATCTCGGTTTGTTGATTGTTGACCATCTTTGAACCGATTTTTTTCCCTCCAAACTACTTTCATTTTGAATTTGAATTATTCTTTCTCTCTCCTCTCACAAAAACCATCCATATTATTTTTTTTTTTTTATTTACTTCCTTATTTCCATATTCATTTCCATATTTCCATTATTCCTTCAATAAATCCGAAAATCATTTTTATTTATTTAACCTAATTTGCATATTATTATTATATTTATTCACTAAATAATCTAAAATCCTTTTCTTTTTCGAAAAATCCAAAAAGAAAAGAACTTTTATTTTAAAAGTTATTATAAATTTTCAAGTATCCAAAAATCATCTTTTTAAAGTCGGAGAAAAAAATCGAAAATGAGCTTAGGGTTTCGTTATTAAAAAATTTTCCCAATTTGATTAATTACGGTTTGTGGAAATTCTCCCCAAATTGTTTTTGGCTAATCAAAATCAGATTTTTATTATTAATGAAGTAAATAATATTGTAATTTGGTAAAATAATAAATTTACCTAAATAATTCCAAAACTCTTCCACTTCCAAAAAAGGCGCAATTAATGAAATGTTTCCCTCCTAAGCGGTTCCTTAATGGCGCGCAATTACTCAAATTTTATCTTTGACCAAGCCTGCCACGTGTCATATAATTACGGGTTGTGTACAAAACTTAATGTACACAATGTGTTAATGTATCATCTTACGGATAAGGTAGTAAAGAGGTAGAAAATCAGGAAGGATTTGAGGACTTTGATGGGTAGATTCTAATTTGAGAAACATTAAAACTCAGTAGGTAGATATGAATCATATGATAAATATAGTTGGTCGAATACTCGAATGACGTGAGACAAACTATGTACACACAAAGAAAATAAAATTAATAATTTATTTAAGAGGTCTCACAATAATGTTATTGTGATGCAGTCTCACAATAATGTTTCGTTTTGTGTTAATATCTTATTTTTGTACTCCCGTTTCCAGTGATTCATTTTTTATTTGCTCTTTATGCGAAAACAATTTTAACCATAGATAATTATTGATTGAAACAGATGAAGTATCAATCTTTTCGTTAAAGTGATTTACACGTAGGTTTTTTATACAATGATTAAGTATGATATGTAACAACGAATGAATATATAGTGAGAAATGAGATAATACACATTAAATAAAAATTTTGATCTCTACCCCTTTCAACCGTTCTTCATCATCATTTTTATTATTAGTATTCTTTTTCCAAATTTTTATTAACTAATACTCGATGATGTCATTGTATTAAAGCTATAAATGGGTTCTAATGTTACTTTATTTGCAAGTGATAAAGCAACTTTATTAGTGATAAAGTAACTTTATTGGCAATTAGTAATAAAGTAACTTTATTAATGAAATATAATGACCTAATTTATTTGCAAGTGGGACCTAAAAGTGTTTAATTGTTTCCAAAAAGGTAATGCACAGAATGGACTTGAATTGCCAAAAAAGGAAAGTGCACAGAATGGAATTGAATGGAGGGAGTACATCCGTATTTTAGATACTTTTTCTCTCTTTATTCACCTAGAATATCTATTTTTTTCCTCTACCATCTAGCCGTTATATGAGTATACAAAGCATTTCTTTATAAATAATCACAATCAATTCCATATTTCTATTTTTTTTTCACAAATTCTCATATGAGACGGTCTTATTATAACCTTATAATAAGACCTCTCACATGAGAGGAGTTACAACTCCCAATTTAGTGGGGTTTCCTCATTTTTCATGTAGGTCTTACCGGTAAGACGGTCTTACCGAAGACCTATTATTTTTTTTTCAATACCCACAACATCTAAGCAAAAAGTCAAGATTAAAAAATTTATGAGACAGAATTTTTATATGAACACTAGAAAATCAAGATTAAAAATTTGGGATTGATATAGAATTTTTAGAATAATTAAAAGAAGCTTGTAATATGACCAAAAAGTCTAACAATAAAATGTACATTTTACATTATATTTTAGGCCACGTATATCGTTAGATTCCACTTTTAATTTATTGTTTTTGAAAATTATTACTCTGTACCTTTATTTTCAAATTTTGTAATAAACTATTTATTTTTCTTATTTATTTATTTTGTATCGAGACCTAGTAATGCACTATCAATTACAATAATCTAAATGACACGCAGAAATATCTCTAGATCCGTAGTTTATATAATCTTTGATCTTGTGCCCTAACTAAATCAAACGGTATGCTTTGACCCCAGCCATAGTCTTCGGTAAATTCAAATAATACTTTATTACGACTACTTACAATAAACAAGCAAATAAACACAATATAATGTACAAAACCTTAAGAGGCACAAAGCTAATGTACAAAACCTTAAGAGGCACAAAGCACAAGTAGTAATGCTTCTTAGATCCTTAACAACAACCTGTAGCGTAGTTGGACGATTGTCTCTTCTTAGAGATGACCTAAACGATATAGTATCCAGTGTCCCACAAATAATTGAAAATTCATGATAAAAGAGAAAAAAATACTGGCTTCTTAGAAACATTTTTACCCATATCTTGCGTAATTGTCTCTTATTTGGGAGCTAAAATCTAGCATTATTTTCAACAGGGATTTTATATAATTCAACCTAGTGTAGCTTACTTGCATACATGTTGAGATACTCCCACCAAGTTGATGATACTTGTTGGCGCTTTTTTTAAAAAAAAAAAAAATTGTTTCTGTTTAATTATTAATTCTAATTCTAATTCTAATAGTATGATATTAGTATATACTTTCATTTTACTTCAATTTAATTTGATTTTATTTAGTTCTAAAAAATCTAAAAGAATATAGGCTTTATTGATTAAGAAAAATAGTCCCGTTATTGAGAGTTGAGCCTGATGATAATACATTCCACTATTTAAGCCATCGGATAATATCGAATTTCGATATTGTCTTATCACATACTCCCTCCTATCTATTCCAATGGTAACATTGACTTTTTCACATTTGCCGATACGCGTTTTGCAACACGAATATCTTTAGCTACGCATTATAAAAAATTATAAAAATTTGATATTTTTATTGGACTTACGAATACGAAT
>JAUEKU010170444.1:0-11233 GCA_032274805.1 Gypsophila paniculata
TTTTTCGTTAAAATTATAATTTATGAAAAAAAATTTCATAAGGATTTCAAATATATTATTTTCACATGTTAATTTTTCATATTTCACGATTTATTTTCAAAGTCAAACTAGTTTTGTTGCCCGTGAAAGTTCACGGACTTGTCTCGAGTATGCATATTAAATATATTTTTGGTTTAGCATGCATTGAAGTATAAAATTTACATGATCAAAAATTTATATTTATATATCGTATTTTAACTCAAATAATTTCTAAATCATAATAGCAGAAAGTTGGAAATTAAAACATATCGTACTTTATATAAATTTACATGATAAAAAAATTATATTTATGTAAATTTTAAATTTTAAATTACTCAATGATAAAATTAATATCATTCTTCATTGAAGTTAGGTAAATGAAATGGTGTAACATTCAACATTTCCATTTTTATAAAATTGTTTTTAGAGTGTCCACATGGTTAAATAAAAAACAAACGTTGTTCAGGTATCTCTCAAACGTTGTTTAAGTTGCTTTTTAATATATTACATAGATACATATGAATATAGATTTACATAAATCTTAAGGTGTTTTTTTTTTTTATCGTCAATGTTATAACATATAGATTTTCATAAATTATGTTGAGTATTATTAACAATATTGACATTTGATTATGGATCGCAATAATTTATTAACTAAAAAAAGGTCAAATTTTAGCAATGACTTAAAGCATAACTTAAATTTCATTTTTGCCAAATAATATCATAAGAACATATCATCCGCTAAGTTTATTATTTTTTTCATTTTCTTATAAATTATTCTATTGTTTTTTCGAGATTACTCCCCTAAGCTACACTTTTTACATATTTTATATCTTTTTGTCTATAATTTGCATATTTTTTCGAGTTTATTTTACCCCACTATTTTTATCATATTTAAATTATCATTTTATATATTTATTTTTTGTCTGAAAATATTTTCTCTTTTTTCAATTTATTTAACATCGTTTTTTAGTCATATATCTCGATTATATATTACTTATTTAAAATAAATTAGGTAAAAGAAATTAGTAGTTTTGTGAAAATAAAATTTAAAAGAAATTAGGTAATTATATGAAATGGGTAAATATGGAGACATTAATGAAAATGATTATAGAAAATAAAGGAAAAATTAAATGATAAGTCGTTAAATGAAAGAGTTTTAGTTTTTATATTAATTTTTTTTATGAAGACATATAAATTAATATGATGAGATTATAAGAAAATTAATATATATGGTGAGTTGTGGCACTTAAAGTTCTTTTTCAATATATTATATAATTTTATTTGTCTCTTCACTTCACCATATAATTAATTTTAATAAAGAATCTTAAGTTCGGTTTGAATTGATTGCTTTTAGTTTTCCTCTTTTTTATTTTTCTTTTACTTAACAATTTTTATCAATTTTCATCTTGTACTCGGTAATCATCAGAATAAACATTACAATGTTAACATTTTTGTCACAAACCACCCGTTGAACGCGTACAACAATCTCGTTCGAGTGCTCTTATCAATTATGTAGAATATAACTTCATTTTTTTATGTAATGTACTCAAATACGAAGTAAGAACTTATACATATTATTGATTGGCTAAATAAATCATCGAGTTAATTTTATTCTAGAACTCATAAAAAAATTTAATAACAAAAATAAATTATAAGAACTTAAGAATATCATTTTGCCCAAAATTATTTTTAAAATTAAAATTGAAAAAAGTTAAAAATTAGTGAAGACATAGTAAATCTTAATTCATCATATCAATTTATTAATTTAAAAGTTACAAAAAGATGTTTTTTTTGGTAAAAATGTAATTCTATTAATATATGAAGCGCAAACATATACATCTATTGTTCATTACATAGCAAACAAGGCGTTTTCGATCTATTCAAAAGAAAAACTATAAACCTTTACTATCTAACCACTCCTTGTCCATTGTATGAATATTTGCAATATTAGCATCCACTCTAATCTTCACTTCACTTTTAATAATCTTCATAATCAGTTGAGGGGACTGAACTTTGTGATACACTCTGCATTCATTTCGATTCCTCCATAAGTGGTAGCACAGTGCCATTAGAGCAGCTCCCACCACCTTCTTCTGCAGTAGAGTAGCTCTTCTCCATCTTCTCAATGTTGTCCAAGGTTTCTGTTTAGGCAGGTTCAGTCCTAACCAATGTGCCATTTCCTGCAAACATATCCTACTGATAGGACACTCACAAAACAGATGATCTATGCTTTTCGGCTCAGCAGCACAAAGATAGCATACATTTTCTCTACACACTCCCAAAGTAACCAATCTGTCCATCGTTGCCAATCTATTATGCAATAGTAGCCAGCCAATAAAGTTGTGCTTAGGTACATTGTACCTATTCCATACTAGTGCATACCATCTCCATTTCTCTTGTGCATTAAGGAGCCATTGGTACCCGCTTTGAACTGTGTAGGAACAGCTGCCAATTCCCCAACAGTCCCCTGAATATCCTCTTTGAATTTGTCTTTGATTTTGCAAATCCTCCTCCAACTCCAGCTAGTCTCACTACCAGGTACATATTCTCTCCATGAGCTTCCTCTTAAGTAGACTTGACCAACCCATTTTATCCACAGATGATCAGCCTTAGAGGCCAACCACCAAGCAAATTTACCAATGGCTGCTTCATTACCAAGGGCCACATTTCTGATTTCAGCACCCCCAACTTTTTTTGGCAAACAAACCTTTGTCCAAGCAATATTGGGAACTTTAGTAAAAGTATCAGTTCCTGACCATTCAATAGCTTTGATGATCTTACTAGGTAAGATGAAGATAGAAGCCCAGTAAGAATAAACTGAAGTCAAAATAGAATTGATTAATACCAGTCTGCCTGAATAGGATAAATGTCTTGCCCCTCACCCTGTTACAAAAAGATGTTAAAAAGGTTAAATGAAAAGTTTTCATCATTAATAATTTTTATTTTTATTTTATGTTATATAATTATATGATTATTTGATGTGTTGAAATGTGGCTCAATGAGAAGAAAAATTTGAGAAATGGAGAAGTATGATGCAAAGTTGAAAAATTTGGGAAATGGAGAAGTATGATGCAAAGTTTAGCCTTTTAATATATTATATGATATGATTTTATTTATGAAATTATCCCGGTATCCTTGAGTTTGCATTTTTTTCCCAAAATACCCCTCTTTTTTTATAAAAAGTCTTTGACCGATTAAAACTCGTGACTACGAGTTCCGAATATGACAATTTTTTTTTTTTAAATCGTACCTTGACAAGATCTTCAATTTAAAAAAAAAAAAAAGGAATTTCCGTATTCGAAACTCGTGGACAAGAGATATGGTTAGTCAAAGTTCATTCGGTACTAAAAACTTTGGCCGATCAAAACTCGTGATTACGAGTTCCGAATACGAATTTTTTTTCATATCGAAGATTTTGTCAAGATATACAATTTTTTAAAAAAGAATTGTCGTATTCGGAACTCGTAGTCACGAATTTTGATCTGTCAAAAGATTTTTTATTAAAAAAGAAAAAGGTATTTTAGGCAAAATTGCAAAGTTCAGGGGTACCGGCCATGGGAATTATCCCGTTATTTTTCTTTAAACTGTTTGATAATACCGACTTAAAAACTTTCAAGTAGCTTATTTAAAAAAAGGTTGGTGATTATTTTTCATTTATACGTTTTATCTTTTTAACACTTACTGTTATCTGTAATAGCCTTGTTTTTACGTTATTTTTGTCAATATTAACTACCTTTTCAGTATAAATATCAATGTATTTTTTGAAAATAATATTGTACAAATTGTTAAATTTATGACTATATTTTTCACATACAAATAAATAAATAATCTTCTTTGAATTTTTTACCTACCATCAAGTATCTATCGATAAAATTATGTATATCTGTTAATTAACAAAATATTCCTATTTCGAGAACCATAAATGATTAAAGAGTCGAATTAAGAATGCATGTTTACTCATTGAATTCATTACTTATATTAAGAGCAAATCAGTATAATTATATTCAATCTGATATATCAAACTCTTATGTTTCCTATTTTTTAAGTATCTACTTTTTTAAACTCAACTCTTACCTGCATGCTTTATGTATGTTATACTTTCGCCAAATGTGAGACGGAAATATGTTAAAACGCCAATGTGAGACGAACATATGTTGTGTTGTTATAGGTTATTTTTTTCAAACATTAGTTATTGACTATTCTTACTTGAATTATGAATATTTTGGAAGCTATACTCATATGATATCATTTTTGTATATGAATTTGATGATTTTACTTTCATAATTTTTTAACAAATACATTTTGTAAAAAATTAAAATCTTAAGATATTTCCTAAAATAATTAAAAGTTTTAATATCATTCCATTGATCATCGACCCGCTTAGGCAAATAATAGATTTTTTTTTCAAAGATTAATTATTGATTTTCTCTTAATTAAAATAAATATCAAAGAATGTACGCTTATATGATACGGAGATCTATTAATCTGATGATGCTACTTTTACTCTTTTTGGATAGATTCATTTTGTGTGAAATTAAAATTTAAAGATATACATAAAAATGGCCGAAAGTTTTTACATTAACCCATAAATGACTTATTTGCCTAAAATCATGATCATTAATAATTCATTGACGCGCTTAGTCAAGATTTTATTTTATCACAAAAAACTATTTTACCACCAGTTGTATATTAACATGGTGCCACCACTTCAAGTTTTGTTGAGCTTATGTATTTAGTTTCTGAGTTTATAAAAATTTTTTAGTTAAATTGTAAGTTTTTGAGTGAACATTACAACTTAGAAAATTTATTTTAATACTCAAAAACTTTACAAAAAAGCTTAAAAAATATAAAAGAATCTGTAGTGCCACCCGGTGATATATCTACTTATTGTTATTATATTATATTGATCAAAATTTAGATTTATATTAATTTTTTAAAACTTTCTTAACTAAAATATCAAAGTGACGATGTGGGACGAATATATATTGTGATGCTATTGTTTATTTCTTCAAAATATAATAATTGACTTATTCTTAGTTGATGTAAATTCATGAAATTTTAACTGATATAATAATATTTTTGGTGATACAAATCTCGTTATACATTTGAAATAACGAAAAATTTTAATATTAGTCATAAATGAACTCTTTACCTTAACCATGATGAATGAATAATTACTGATCCACCTAGACACGTGATTATAACATTGTTCAACTTTTTAATGTATATTTATTTTCTCAGGCTAATTTTGTTTCAGAATGATGTGGACAATTATATATTTTGATATAGGTTACTTTTTTAAAAATTAATACTTAATTCTTAGTTGAAATAAATATCATAGAATGTTTACTAAAATGATACTCTCTCGCTTTTATATTTGTTTTGACAATACAAGTTTTGAAATTTTAAAAAAAAAAAATTATATAATTTTAACATTAACAGTTAATGGATTATTTATATAAGTCATGGTAATTGAGTGATTATTATTTATTAACCTTACCCAATAAAGTGACTTAATGAAAATTTATATTTATACAAGTTTTTTAAGACTCTTATTTAAGGATTGATGTGAGACATTAGTCTTATTCTACACTAGAATTAGTTAGTTTTTACATTATCGATGTGCGACGAATTTTGAAATTATAACTTAAAGTTGACGGATTTTCAAATTTGTTGTAATCTGATGGGAGATTTGTAAAAATTATGTTACAATAGGTGGGAGTTTGATAGGGTTTAGACGTATCTCTATACAAAAATAATCATAAGGTCACTAACTAATGTAGATAACGAAGTCAAGGGTCGAACCACAAGGAGAAGGAATTAACTGCTTATTATCTATGGACATATTGTAGACTATTGTGGTCACAAATTTGGGTTTATTTCTAAACTAATAAACATAGTAAAATAAATAAGATTAAGAACAATATAAGAATGAGTCTATGGTCTCATGTTCACAATAAATAATAATTAGGGGATTAGGGTTATCAAGATTATATATCAACTATTTAACTATCGAAGGTCATAAGATCGGTCGAACCTATTATGTCCTATAGATCTGTAACTTAACCAACGGTCGTCGCTTTTAATTAAATCTGTTCTACCAATTGTTGTAGCCTCAATTAGTCTTAACCAGGTCGATCATAAACCTAATTTGCGAGACTAGTTAATCAATTCTGATCAGTAATCAATTAACCAACTTTATAACAACAATTAAGCGATAACAAACAATCAATTTAATCATAATCAACAGGTTAATTCATCCCTTTCATAATTATTCAAAGTTCCCATTTAACTCTAGATAAAGAATTAGCTACTTAGCATGATTAAAGAAAAAACAACAATAAGATTGATTGAAAGCATGATGAAGAACATACAGAAATAAAAGGAAGAGGAAATTTAATACCGATAATGAAAGTTCACTTGAATCTCAAGAGTAAATTACAAACTTGAACTTGAGAGAAAAAGTAATTCTATCTCTCATAAGGTCTAAAGTTTCCTATTTATAACAAAACTAAATAAGGAAACTCGAAACAAATCCAGCCCGTAAAAAGCAGCGCAGCTCGATCGAGCAGCTTACCCTGGCTCCATCGAGCCACTAACCAATCAATCGAGTACATATCTGGCTCGATCAAGTTCAGCACAGTACAAGAGGTTTTGCTCGTTTTCTTCGTATGTCTTTACTTCTTTTGTCCGTCTTTCCTTCTAAACTCGTGACTTAACCGTCTTCAGCAGCACGACAGTCAACTTCTATGCCGATACGCTCAAGATCAGCTCAGGTCCGCTTATCAGAGTTTCGAAAAAAAAATAGATTAGGTGGAAATTTTAAAAAAGTGAATTATTATAGATGTGAGTTATCAATTTTCCCTTAAAATTACTAATTTTTTGAAAATTTTCATAAAAAGTTAGTAATTTTGAAATTTTTGAAAAGGTAATAATTTAAAAAAAATGTGATTTTATAAGGTTGTAATGTTATTTTTATGATAATAATTTACACTAAAAATAAATACTACACCTTATGTCACATAAAGAACACTCGTTTCGAAGACCTAATTTATGAAAATAATAGAAGTATCTTTCGAAAATCTTGTGAAGATTTTTTTTTAAATTTTTTTTTTAAAAACCGTACTATCACTTATTGAACTATTTGTCAAATATTCTTAGACTATTTTCGTGAACAGTTTAATTCATTTTAGTTCTAAAATCAATTAACAGTTCATGTACTCATTTACAGTTTACAGACAGAATGATCGAGCTTGAGCTATTTGATCTTAAGCTACCCTGGGATTAGCAAGGAATTAATTAGCTGATATGTAAAGTTAGATCTTTTTAAGAGCCATTATTCAAGTCCTGTCATTCTAAACTGCCCACCAGAAACAGGTGGTTTGACCGATATTGCAATTCCTTTTTTCGCTCGCAGCCTTGCCTTCTGATCGAAGGCTCGACAGAAAGGTACGAGTGGTCAGCGGAGTCAACGAGAGCTAGCAATTCAGACCGTATTGAAAAGGTTCCAGTCAGAGTGGTTAATCTTCTAATTAGGCCCAATGTCTGTGTGTCATGATTGAGAATACCTTTCAAAATCTCTGATGTGCGAACTCAGAAGCAGCAGCTGCATTTGTTCCGTTTCCGGCTGGCCCCAAAGGATGGGTTTAGAGTTTTTAAGAACCTATTTTTTTGCTGCCCATACAAGGAAGCACGCAAAGGAAAGTTGCCTAACCAGCACCTTCGCAACTTTCGATTCCGCTACGTGCCTCCCAGGCGAGTTGGTTGGTTGTTGGATCGACTCAGGGAATGATTAAATAAGAAAAAAGTCTTTTGATAAGATCTTTTTGACTGATATTTAAAAGGTCCGCATTTACGAGAAGTGTCTTGCCAACTCGTCTCCGCTCCATGGAACGAGATAGAGATTGTTGAGCCAATCCCGTAGATAGAAGTAGCTAGACGATTCCTTCGACATGGTTCTCTCAAGTGCCCGCTTATCGCGCCTATAACTTGCGGGAAAAACTGCTTGGTCTTGGTGGTAGGGCACTTTCCCGGAGCTTATAACACTTCCCTTTGTTCTTCCGTCCACGAGGTTCTCATCAGGGCCAGGATTTTGCTCCCAACAGGAGGATGTCGGGTTTTAAATTTCCAGAAACCATGAGTACCTATGATGGTGACAACATCGGCTGGCATGTGATGTCGGAACAGGACAAGGACAAAAAGCCCTTGATTAGTTCGAAAAGTGTGTTGGAAAGTCTTTACCGCTTTCTGTATAAGTTGACCGAAACTTCTTTACCAAGAGCGCTTCGCGTTCTTTCTATCCCATTCCATTATGGTATAGGCGACTCGGATTTCCCATTTTTATGGCGTCCCTTGAACCGGAAGAGGCCTCCTCCAAGTCCCGGTACCTTTTTTGAATCCTTTGAAAGAGCTAGAGGCCTGTTTTAGCGCGTTTCCAAAGAGGGAGGGGACGGTCTTTTATATCTCTCTGCATTTAGTCGTGAACCTTAGGTGGTCTACCCATCCCAACCGGGGGTAGGCTGGGATTTGCGAAGAGGGCTTCCGGTAGACTTCTTTCATTTCCGAATTTTCCGCACACTTAAACGAGCACCGGCCGCAACAGCGAAAAACTCGGATGGTACAAAGTACACTTCTTCCGTAGGAGCGAAGAGCGAGTATGGAGTAGGCTGTTGATTGGAGAAACAGAATATGGACCATGACCTAAAAAATGTGTGACGTTTGGGAAGCATGAGCCCCATACGAACTATGTCTCTAGGAGAAGCGCTCTTTCGGCTGGTACAGATGATCTTGAAACACGCTTCTTCTTCATTCACCAGACTGTTGCAACAGTGGTGCTACGAGTCGGCCTCAGTTTCCAACTTAACTTAATGGTCTTGTCGCCCCGCCGCTAGGGGGTTTCGGGGAAGACCCATGTGGAACACCCCTAAAAAAAGAGCAATTGCTCCGCCCATGAGGCTCTTTTATAAGACATCTCATTCTACTAAAAAGGCAAGCCCCCACAATGCAATGAAATGACTCCTGAAACAATTCTCAAAAGGCATGGGAGTTTGGGACATATGAAGAAAGCTACTGTCCTGTCTTATTCCAAGGCTGGAGAGTAACCGCCTCACAGTGAAAAAAGAGGGGGGAAGTACAAAAGAAAGAGGGATGATTTTCATGTAGGAATTTTACCCCAAAGAGCTCTTTTTGTGCCTCGAACACGCTCGTAAAAAACCCGGGTCTCAGTCGGTCCTCAAACATCCTGGGGTTATCCCTTCTTCAAAAGAATCAGAGGAATTCGGGTCACCAAGAAACGGGTCAAATTTCCGACAATCACAAGATGCCTAAACCTAAAGGCCAATCTGAGGAACTCTCGGGGATTCGTCAGATGAGAGCGGTTTGGTTGCCTCAATCACAAGGAGTTTTTCCAGTCCACAATCTCGGCTTGGTAGGCTCGTCGGTAGGTTTCGATTCAATGCGAATCCGAGAGTTTGGCGACAGGAGATCATGGGAACTAATGGATCGTAACAAGTAGCAATGACTTCCACTTTAGGTTTAGGGAAGACAGGTCTCTTTTGTTTCTTCACGGCGGCGCCGTTCCTGTGGGCGAGCGAGAGAAATTGTTGGATGTGGACACACTTGCGCGAATTCAGGTAACCGCGGAAGAAAAATTGGATGTTTTTGAGTATGATGCTTTTGATGGTGGAAATCGTGGAAGCGGACCTTTTCTTTCCTTGGACCACGTAATAATTCGTCGTCCGGATGGTTAGTGGCCCAGGGATAACCGGAGCAACTAACCGGATTCTCCTTCCTCTACTCTAGATTCTATAGCTGTTCATCCCTGCCTCTAGCTGCTCTTGCGCCTTAATACCTTTTGGCGTTTTCTTTAATCCGACCGAGCCTTTGCCAGGTGCCTTTCATATTCCGATCTTGTTTTTTTGTGAAATTGGAAAACGTCACCTTACCAAGGAATTCTACCGTACACCGAGCGGGCACACGAGAATTCTTTTAAGGCAAGGGGCGACCTGGGGATGTGGCTCTAACTTAAGGTTACGGCGATCTACATCCGCCTCTCCTTCGCTTCAAGACTGTCGGCATATTTGCTTTGAGCCTCGCAGCAGAAAGATAAGGAATTTCTTTCTATTGGTCCTATGGATTCATCGGATTTGAAGCGATGACTTAAGCCTACTTCTTAAAGTTTCGCTCGAAAAGAGAGTCAAACAAGGAGAAAACCGCTCACAACCCTCGTTTTAAGTCTCTTTTTTCTTTCATTACACTCCGGGCTGATTAGACTGCTTAGACGGACTTCAAATTTCCATTTCTCTATACCATCCCTTCAATGGAAAGGGGGGAATCGCCGTTTCACAGCCGCTCCTTGGCCGGTAGTCGGTATTAGGTTTAATGCTCGAACTGAAGGCTATGTAAAAAAAACTTATGGTTGTGAACGAAATTTCTCGATTCGGGTTCCGCCCAAATAGAGCGCAAAGCCAATGAGTTTAGTCGAACAGCGTAAGGCGAAGAATGGATAGCATAGGTCGAACGTTGGGATAGGCCTGAGGCCTCCTTCGAATCCTCTCATTTTTAGAGCATGCCGCAACGAAAATAGAATTAAGTGTTAAGTAAAGGGATTTTCCCTAACATCGTTGGGAATTATTCCAGAAGCTACTCCTTAGTTCCTACTTTGAATTCTCGCATGATGGACGTACCCTCGCTTTCCCTCTCCGAAAAGGGTCTCGACGCTTCAACGCCTTTGGGATAAAGGTCAACTTCGGAGAAAGTCTCACCTGGGTCAGCAGCAGGCTCGAAGACCCCTGGTTCTGGAAGGCTCCTAGAATTGGATCTGATCGTCGCTTAGCGCCCGCCTCCTCTTTAGACGAGCCTGGTGGTTGTTTGGTTTCTGCTTTTTAGGCACGAGCTTAGTTCGATAAGCTTTTAGCTTTCCACCGCTGGCAAATTCCACCATTTCTCCAGCTTGAATCTCGTTCAATCCATAAACACGTGCTCTGCTGGAATAGCTAACGAATGAAAAGGGGCAAGCTTAGAACTAAAAACCCGATGATCCATAGCGTCGGGAAGCTTTCATTTCACATGACATAACCGAGCTAAGGATTGATAAGTGCATTATTTATATATGTTTACATCCCCTTTTGTATCGTATTCCGTCATGTTATGAGCTTATTTAAGTTATTTGCGATACGTTTTGTATAGAATGTCGGTACTGCCGTATTACTTG